>CM045060.1:12303709-12463709 GCA_024542945.1 allo-octoploid hybrid of Carassius auratus x Cyprinus carpio | reverse complement strand
TGGAAACTTGATGCATGTCTGGATGAGTAAAGGTCTCATCTGCATTTCTAAATGTGTTCTGGTAAGCTGGGTCTGGTGTAATACTGATGTTTAGGTTAGTTATTTATCTGTAGTCTGTCAGCTCAATAATACAGTGGTCTGTCTCCCATCAGTTGAGCTGCAGTGATTCTCTTATCACAGAATGAACAGAGTGTATGTGTGTCTGCTAATTAGATCTCATTGAAACACGCTGTTGCTTCTGCTCTGTGTCGCTGTTTGCAATCATGGTTATGTACAAATGCATGATGGCTTTTTACTCCAATTTTCATTTGTGCAACTCACTAAAAGCTGTTTATCTGCGCATCTTTTGACTGTCGCTCTTCACACTGGACATCAGGGTTGATTTCAGCAGTTAAAGCTGCAAACAATGTGGCCATATTAAAAATGGCCTGTTGTTTGTCATGTCAGTAAAGCACACTAGTGAGGATGAGAAAAAGGCCATCTTCAGCGTCATCTTAGTGTACTTCACACAATGTGACAAATCTGAACTGCCAGATATTTGTTGTCCCCCGCCTGAAGACAACAGATTGATATAAACAAGAATGATTACAAGGATCATCTGTCAGGCCGGTCATTAGCCAACTGAACCAGTTGTCGCAATTTATTTTTATTTGGATGGCATAACCGAGCTGTAGCTCTGGTAATTTGGCATGGCTGCCATGAAAGCAAATTGCAGCAATTATTTTACTGCAGTTATTCCTTATTATACACTACTGGCATGTCTCCGCGACTACTGTTAATGTGTCTTTGTGTGTATGAGAGAATTAAAAATTAAAATGTTGTACCTTTGTAGCCATTTATATTGCTACTATATCTGATTTACTGGACGATATTAGAGTTTTAAATACATTTTAAAATAAATAAATAAAATGTTTAATACAATTATATTTAATTCATAATTAATATTGATATTTAATTGTGCATGTTCATATTATTACCTGTTATCTAACACTCACTAAAAGTTTCTTTAAAAACACTAATACTTTAATGACTTTATTTTTTTATTTATAAAATTAATATATAATTTTCTGCCAGTTATTTGTTGTTCTTTTTATTATTATTATTTTTTTTTTAAATACGAATAATTCTAATAAAATATAATTAATCAAAATAATTACAGTTTATAGTTTAAAGATTATACTTTACTAAAAATAAATAATAGGGTTCTTTATTTTTGTATTTTTCCCTTTTCTTTTCTTTTTTTAGACAGGATAAAAAACTGTTCATCAAACAAACTTTATTTTATTTTATTTTAATTAATTAATTTATTTATTGTGAACCTCAACAATGCAGGCCTAGTTTTTACACCTTTGTGTTTGTGTCTTTTTGCTGTCGTTCGGTTCGGAAAGATGAGAAGAAATTGACCATTTCTATTTTCCAAAAAAACACTTGCCTGCCATTTCAGCCTCCTCTACTGCCAGCGAAAATACATCAGAATACTCTGATCCAACACACAAGTTCAATCTCACAATCAATGAGCGTCCATCTCATGCTGCCTTGGTAGTTTTCTACCAACTTAACGATCATACTTCAGTATGACTTCAAAGCCAAGCAGCTGCTTCCTGCGCTGAAAGAACGATCTCCTTGAGTCTGACCAACAGGACGCAATCTAACTGGCAAAAACCAATGCGAAATCATTATGAAAATGATCCCTGTTGTACATGAAATAACCTAGTTAATGGTGTAGCCTAGCAACACAGAGCTTTGGGTGTGCTTGCGAACTTGTGTGCAGAAGAACATGCTTCCCTGGGCTTCGGCAGCTTTGATGGCATAAATTTGAATAGCATAAGATGGTCCAATTCCATCCCCCACCGTCAGAGAGGTGACGTAGCTCAGAGTCCTCGTACAAGCACCGCTAAACCAGTGTTTGCTCAGTTAAGCAGTCAGTAAAAAGAGCAGAAAGCTGTTTAAATCTCTCTCAACCCTCTGTCCTACTCACAGTACTAATGGTGCATGGGCCCGTAACATGAATAATGAGCATTAATCCATTAACACACGAGCACCTGGGCTTATTGTACTCTCTGGGCTGGATAACAGTGTGTGTGTGTGAGAGAGATAGAAATGAAAAGAATGACTAAGAAGATGAAAGAGGTTATGTGTGTATGAATATTCAACATATCTGTACCAAAGCATAAACCTAGAACAGACTATTAGATCAAAGAGAGTCAAATGGGCCGCTCACGTGATCGTGGGCACGTTCGATAGTCTCGTCACATCACAGACGCACACTAACATGCATTTCTTTGCCATTTTGTGTCTTACGCTTTGCAGAGATAGTGATTTATTTCTCTTTGTAGCCTTACTATGCTCATAAATATCAGCAGAAATGCATGATTTATCTGCTGTAAGTTTGGTATCAACCACACATCTCAAAGCTGATAAGTGTGATATCTATCTCTGGTATTACCGATGCATGTTCCTGTTCATCCCCTCCTTATCTTTTCACAGTACTCTCCCTCCATTTTCTCTACGCCTAGTTTTTGACCTTCCATTTTGTCCTTCAATGTCTCCGCTCTTCCCGTTTTTCTTCCGCAGCCTCATCTTTTCTCTCTACCTCCCCAAGTGAGGGACCAGAGGGGGTTGGGCATGCACTCGCTCAACCTTTCCCCTCTTTTCTCTCTTTATGTCTCTAGAAAGGAGGAATACGTTGTATTAGATATAGCATTTTAGAGAGTAAGGCACAGAATTAGTCATGTGAAATGGTGAGGCGTTAGACTACAGAGAAGCAGAAATGTTCACTTTTTTTTACTTTTCTTCTCACTTTGATAGTCTGTCTGGAGAACGATTGATAAATTGCTCCATCCTCTCTCATATTGAGCTCCGGGCTGCCGATGACTTGAGGCACTGAAAGATGGAAAGGAGGAGCAGAGCTGCTAAAAAAAAAAAATGGATCAGTTCTTTGAAATTAAAGAGCAACTTTTTTTCTCCTATTTTTAGATGCTAAATCTGCCAGAGGGTTTGATGAAACTGTTTACTTGGACTGCATTAAAGGAATATTCTGGGTTAAGTTTAGCTCAGTCGACAGTGTTTTGAGTATAATGTTGATCATCACTAAAAGTATTATTCAGTTGTTCCTACTTTTCTTAAAAGAACAGCATTTGAAATCTTTTATAACATTATAAATGTCTTTACTGTCAAAAAAATAAAAAATAAATAAATAAAAGCCGTAAGATGTGAACAAAAGGTGTTAACATGAATTTAGTCTGCAAATTTACCTATTAAGCTTCTCTATGTGAAGTTACATTCAATTTTATCCAGTCCAAAACCTAAAACTCTAAAATGACTGTAAAAAAAATAAATAGTTTAAAACAGCTTTAAATGCTCAAATAATACAGTTTTTAATACAAGAATTAATAAACAGTAATTGTTTTTTTTTTTGATTTTTTTTTTTTTTTTTTTTTTTTTTTTTTATAAGCTTCACAGTTCTGCTTTTAAATCCTTCAAAAATCAGCTCCATTCAAGTACTTCACCATTACCTCAATGTTTGTTTTTCTTGCGGAAATTATGCCACAAATGCTATGGATGGAGCTTAACTTGTATTGAATTTTCCTTAAATCCTGCATCCTGTTTGATACAGGAAGGGTCATGTGATTCAAGTCCTTCATCTTTTTGACCCTTAATTTCGATCACTCACAGCCGTACCATCTTCAGGAAGGCTCTCTTCCTGGGAAGAACAGGATCTCAAAGCCTCTCCTTCTCAGGAGCAGGCAGCCTCACCTGTAGAGAAGGAGAAGAAAGAGTGAGAGACCCAGCAGAGATACTGCCCTCAGGGTGTGAATTCTCATTTATCTGTTAGTGTCCATCTCTCCATGCTGGAGGTGAAGGATGGAGCGGGCTGGGAAAGGGATGAGGCAAGAGCTTATCTCTTTGAGAGACGGGGATTTAGAGAGAAATCATATCAAAACTCTTCACCTGTGAGGAGTGTATGCGTGTAATGGTCTGACTGAGTCTACACACAGTATACAAGTACTGTATTTTTGTGTGCACAGAATTGATGACTTCGGTCATCATTTACTCAGTCTGCATTTCCATCCAAACCTAACCCTTTTCTTCTGTATACACTGCAAAAACTGCAGCAAGTGCTACCTTACAACGATATTTCTACCTGATCTAACCTGTAGATTCAGTTGTGTTTGTGTAACCTAATGTATTTAGGCTGATTCACTGAAGTTAAATAATATTTTCAAATAAGTTCTTGAATAAAATCTATTCATTTTGATGTTACCACATGCAGCACATTTTTAGACAATACAAAAAAGTAGAATAACATGAACAATGTCATTCCTTTCAATAAAAGAAAGTACAAGATAAAAAAGTGGCATTAATGAAAATAAATCATATTTTTTGTATCATAATGAAGCTCAACAGATGACAACCCATATCCTTATTCATTTCCATTATATTAAAATTTCTCATTTTGTGTTCTACATAAAAGGCCATACAGGTTTAAAACAACATGAGAATAAGTAAATGATGATGATTATTTTAATTTTGAGGTGAACTCTCCCTTTTAGCAGAATTTGTTCTTAAAACACTGTGATGTTTCCAGCCTAAATATCATTTTCCTGTCACTTACTGTAGCAGAATTGCTGTCAGATCTTGAAAACCAACACACACTAATACCATTGTACCCGTGCAAAGACTACTGGAATGTCAACCAGAATATACCCATCGTCTGCGTTCCCTTCTCATTCTCTTTCTATCTCTGTGGAGCTTCTTTGCATTTTTCAATAGCTTGCTTTGTAAAAACCAGGTACAGTATATGTGTCTAGAACTAGGTTATGAAAGCATGTTTCTCAATAAAATCTCATTCAAAATGTATGTAAAAGCTTTCAGTCCTTATAAAGCTATTACAGGAAGAGAATATGTATGGATGACTGAAGGACTGAGTCACGAAATGCAGCCATAAATCAATATATATATATATATATATATATATATATTTTTTTTTTTTTTTTTTTTTACCCAAGGGCTGGAATAACATTTCACTGCAACTAATCACTGATTGATTTGATGCCATATGAGAATTTCTCACATCCTCAACATATTCCACGTAATACATCATAATTTCCATAAGATTGAAAAGATCTATACCTCTTTATTCATAAATTCATTAATTCATCCAACTGTGCTTGTGAAAGCACATTTCCATGCAGAAATCATTTATTTGCATGGCAGTGGGGTTTAAGGATGTTAGTGCACAGCTTTTGCTGTAAAAAAAAAAAAAAAAAAAAAATTCCCACGGCAAATAATGACCATTGCGATGTTTCCCTCTCCTGTTCCCTCTCTCTCTGCTGTTTTATAGGCCTAAAGTGAATTCAGTTTTCTCCTGTCCGCTCTGCAATGTTCTCACATCCGTAATGACAACCTCCAAGTCCAATTACAGAAAATTAACGAAGCCTCGTTGAACAATTCTAAATATTTAACAAGAGAGATCTCTACATGCTCGTAGGGCTGAATGGGGCCATCGCTGGAAGCAAATGTGCGTAAGGTTATGTGAGAATAAGATAACATTCTGGAAAAACCTGGGACATATCTGCTCTTTTGTATTAGCATGAATGATTTAGCAAAAGTCGCTGTCTGAAAAAAAGACACAATTGCTGGAGCTATTAAGAGGACAGAGTGTGCATTCTTAGCTAGCTGTGCGGCAGTCTTACATCACTACCATTGTCTGAATTCAGTTCGATTTTAATGACATTCACCAACACTAACGGCTGAATTTGGAATCTCCACTCATATTTATAATAAAGACCCATAGCAATGTGCTGCTGACTGATATTATTGTCATTATTTTCATCACTACTAACTCGTGAACTGTATTTTGGCTTTGTAGGATTCCTCTCTGTTTGCTAAATACTGAAGCCAGAGAACAAAATGTTTTTTTTTTTTTGGCCTGGAAGCCCTCAGTCTGTTAACCGACACACTGATGCTATTATAACTGACCACATATAGATACACTAATATTTGCATACTGGAGGAGACAAAAGTAAAATATACTGTATATATATATAGCCTTTAGCCTCAAATGACCACATAGTCCACTTACTGACTACCTGATGCATACTGTGCACAAAAATGATGGCTAAAATCATAATTGCAGTCTTTGAAAGATATTCAGGGTTCTGTCTGAGGCACTTACAAGTGAGTAAATTAAATTTATATGCTTAGATTTGTATATTCTTGAGATGTGTTAAAGATTACTTTAGATGTGCTTAATTTAACAATGCCAAATTATTTGTCTTTTTAAAGAATAAGTTTAAAGGTTATCCGAATGTAAGGAAACATGGATGCACAATTAAATATCCAATATTGACTGATATGATAAATTTACATTTATGCATTTGGCAGATGCTTTTATTCAAAAAGACTTGCATTCAATACTCATTTCATCAGTTCTTATTTTTCCTGGGAATCAAACTCAAAATGTTGCCATCGCTATAGTGCCATGATCTACTGTTTGAGCTAGAGGAAGGCTCTTTTATCTTGTCATTTTAAGAAAGACAGGGAAAAAAAAACTTTTATTATTGACAAATTGCTTATATGTTATTGATATTCCTATACATTTTTTTGCAAATTTCTGTGTTTTCTTTAAATTGTTTGACTTTAATTTGAATGCATGTCAGCTTAAAGGCTATAGAGCTATTATATTAGCTCTAGTACACTGGCCTAATGGCTGGAGAAGTGGTGGTAGTAGTGTTAGTTTGTGTTTATATGTGAATGAAGGGTTCCATATGGCTCCATATGGCTGGCCTTTGCTTGTAAATTGGAAAGGCGGTAACATAGGGCTGTGAGTCTGAAGAGTGAGAAAGGGATAGAAACACATACAGATAAACAAATAAAGAGACTTATACTAGCTTTCAAGCAGCTGGCGATGAAACAGACGGACAGGCAACAGCCACATAAACCAGAGTGAAAGAAGTAGGTCAGAACGAGGGAGAAACGGAGAGAGAGATTGTCTGGAGAGACTCTGAGCTGGTGAGGAGAGGGAGAATGGAAATGATGAGATGGCTTTCATGCCCTCTTTTGTTTTCATCTCCATTTTCATCTCGGGTTCAGGGAGGAGATGGTGTGATGATGCCACGGGAGGCAAACGGGGGCCAGCTGGCACCTAAAGTGGTGTTGAGTGACATTGATTGACAGAAGCCTCTACTAAATTACAGGAAACACCAGACTCTGTGTTATTCATGCCGAGAGATTTGACAGCACCATGCAACTTGAAGTACATTGTGAATGTTTGTTCCTTCAGTTTTTCACACACACACACACACACACACACACACACACATGCACACAAGCACATACACCCACATCAGATACCCTCTGAAATCAACAAGACTTATGTATGTGATATATTTATAACATTATGTTTAGAGCATTTTCCATCATCTGACTCTCCTTATTTATTTTTATTTTTTATTGTTACTATTATTATTATTATTATTATTATTATTATTATTATTATTATTATTATTATTATTATTATTATTATTATTATTATGTTGGATGGGAAGCCAGCAGTAACCATCAACTTATCAAAAAGGTCTAAATGAGATTTCTTATAATTTTGAATTTGTCTAATTCCCCTAATTTATTTCTAATCAGTTTTAATTTGTTTATCGCTCATTAGTTGTTGTTTTTTTTTCTGAGATTGTTTATTTAGCTTCTGTCAAATTCAAAGTTGTGGCCAAATTTATTTTAGTTTAGTTTCGAAGTTTAGTTTCTGTTTTCCCCAATTATGTTAGTTTTGTTTTTATTTCAGTTAACAAAAATATTTTCATCAATTTTAACTTGATGTAAGTCTCTTTTTAGGTTTCACTGACATATTAACCGTTATTTTCCTTAATTTAGGTGCTTTAGGCACCACAGCAAGCAGTTTATTTATGGTACTCAATGAAAACAAGCTTTTGTGTTCGATGAAGCCCAAAATAAATGAGTGGAAACTATGTGAAAATGCAATACCACAATCACAGACATTTATCAAAGGACCCCATAAGTTTACCAAAAATTAGTAGATAATTTACTCTGTAACTTTTACAAAAGTTGTTTGTGAAAAACAAAGACACATTTATTTTGGATAGGATAGAAATGACAAAGTTCATTAATTTCTGTGAAGCACACATTTTAAGTGACTTCCTCAGGAAAAATAATGACCTCTCATGCCGGTGTACAGCATTCGATATTTAACAAGAAGCGAAGCACCGCTCTGCTATTTCGAGCTCAGAGATCATGACACAAAGGATCAAGCTAGCTGTGCAAATTTAGCTCATTAAAAGTATCAGGCTAATTTCCATCTAATGATCACCTCAACATCTGTCAGCAATAGCTTGCGTTTGGAAACGCCACCTGCTTCAACGACCAGGCCCATATGAACGGCAACCACCTGACAAGCACAAGCCATTTCACTATCTTTCCTTTCAGGCTTGTTGCCCATTTTATCATTGAGATCATAAAATGGGCACAGATTGTGTTGTGAAACAATAAGCAGATTTATCAGTCATGAACATGAACTAGATTAAAGGTTGAATTAGCAGAAAAGCAGCAGGGCCAATTGAACAGATTTTGAGATAGTGACACTGTTTCACTCCAACAAAGAACCTAGAGTGAATCAAATGGAAGTAGAAAGTCATTTTTGCACAGCATTTGCCCACCGTCACTCATGTGTGTTCAGGGTCAATGACAGCTCTGCTACACCAGACAGATTGGAACATGCTTGTTCTGCATTGTCAGCTGTCTGTTTGTGGTTGTTATTAGAAAACAAAACAGCACATCGCTGAAAAGGAAAATGATATAATTTACTGAAAAAATAACCATTTATGGGTGGTTTGTTCTTAAAGTTTTTAATTTAGTTCAGTTGTCCTCCATAAAAGCTCATATCAAATAAATAACAGTACCTTTCTTCACATCATGCTTTTCATATCTGAAAAGTTAAGGGACATGTTGGTTTAGCGTGTTTTAAGAATGATGCTGATATTTCATGTACTGTACACTAACATTTGCTTATCTGTCTCATCAAAATGTTTCCTTTTCCTTCTCTCTCTCTATAGTTGACTCCGGCGCAGCCCTGTCGCGCCCACAGCGCCCCCTCTCGGCCCGGACGGCCCACCATGCCCCGGCACTGAAGGGCTACCAGGTGAGTCGCAGTCTGTCCCAACACTCCTCTGGGCCTTGCTACTGCATGCCTGAGGACTGCGACACTGTGCGGGACTACATGCACCACCCCGACCACTACCAGGGGCACAATGACCACCCCTACTACCCACCTGGTGGGCCACCTGAACCATCGGCCATGGTCCCATCTGGTGGAGGCACCTTCCCTCGCTCACACCCCAGTCAGCCACAGCCCTACGACTCGACGTGTGAAGAGTGTTTAACCTCGGCAGGGCACGGCCATGGTCATGGGGGAAAGATGCACCGTATCCCACCAAACCTTCTGGATCAGTTCGAGAAACAGTTGCCCTTCCACCCAGATGGCTTCCACACCCTGCAGTACCAACGCACGGCCAGCGGGGAACAACGCAGCGAGAGTCCAAGTCGCATACGGCATCTGGTGAACTCGGTCCAGCGTCTCTTTGCCAAGTCACATTCACTGGAGACACCCTCTAAACGAGAGTTTAATGGCACCCGTGGTGGAGAGTACCGGGAAAGAGATAGGGGGCACCGCAGCAGTGGCGAGGAAAGCGGCGGACATCATTATTCCGGAACGCACCAGTCTCGCTCAGCCCGTCGGAGCAAGAGTCGAGAACGAAGTAAGAGTGGAGACTCCCGCCATGAGTCTCGAAGCTCCCGTCACCGCAGTAAAACAGCTGGATGGTGGAGCTCTGATGACAACCTGGACAGTGACAGCAGCTTTCTGGTGGGTGCGGGCAGAGGGAGACGCAGGTATCCCACCGGACATGAGACCCTGGATGCTGCCATCCAGGAACTTACCTTGAGGAAATCTAAGGGTCCACCTCCAGGAGAGTGCCTGGCTTGCACCAACATAGCCATGACAGGAGACAGCGGACACTCTCTGAAGAGGAGCACATGGTCAGCCTTGACGGTCAGTCAGGCTAGAGAAGTCTATCCATCTTCCCGTGGCGGAGGAGAAGGATATGAGAAGGCATTGGTTCCTCTAGATCCCAAAATGAAGGAACGATCACTCCACTATCTGCAGGCAAGTTCTGAATATGTGTGTATGTGACGGGGTTGTGCTAAATTCAGAATTGAAGAATCAGCTTCCTAAGATCTATGTGTGTGTGTGTGTGTGTGTGTGTGTGTGTGTGTGTGTGTGTGTGTGTGTGTGTGCGTGTGCGTGTGTGCGTGTGTGTGTGTGTGTGTGAGTGGATGTTACTTAAAGGGATAGTTCACCCAAAAATGAAAATTATGTCATTAATGACTAACCCTCATGTCGTTCCAAACCCGTGAGACCTCCGTTCATCTTCGGAACACAGTATAAGATATTTTAGATTTAGTCCGAGAGCTTTCTGTCCCTCCATTGAGAATGTATGTACGGTATACTGTCCACGTCCAGAAAGGTAATAAAAACATCTTCAAAGTAGTCCATGTGACATCAGAGGGTCCGTTAGAATTTTTTGAAGCATCGAAAATACATTTTGGTCCAAAAATATAAAAAACTACGACTTTATTCAGCATTGACTTCTCTCCCGGGTCTGTTATGAGCGCGTTCACAACACTGCAGTTTAGTGATATGCGGTTCGCGAACGAATCACTCAATGTAACCGGATCTTCTTGAACCAGTTCACCAAATCGAACTGAATCGTTTGAAACGGTTCGCGTCAACAATAAGCATTAATCCACAAATGACTTAAGCTGTTAACTTTTTTAACATGGCTGACACTCCCTCTGAGTTCAAATAAACCAATATCCCGGAGTAATTCATTTACTCAAACAGTACACTGACTGAACTGCTGACCGAGCCAGATAACGAACGAAACATTGACTCGTTCTCGAGTCAAGAACCGGTTGCATCGGTTTTCGTATGTGGTAGTGATGGGAAGTTCTGTTCTTTTCCGCGAACCGGTTCTTTCGGACAGTTTGATTCAATAAACCGGTTCTTTTGCGCTCGACGTAATGACTTCATTGGCGATGATTGCCCTTGATTCAAGCCTTCGGTTTACCCGCGCTCATAACATTAGCACAGAATCAGTTCAGAATCAATCACCAAAAGAACCAGTTCGGTTCAGACGCGCTGTGTGTCAGTCTGAATCACGCATGCGCAGTATCATCAGCTCCTCGGTTCTCGAACCGGACGCGTCCGACAGAAACGGTTCTTGACTCGAGAACGAGTCAATGTTTCGTTCGTTATCTGGCTCGGTCAGCAGCTTAAGTCATTTGTGGATTAATGCTTATTGTTGACGCGAACCGTTTCAAACGATTCAGTTCGATTTGGTGAACTGGTTCAAGAAGATCCGGTTACATTGAGTGATTCGTTCGCGAACCGGATATCACTAAACTAGTGTTGTGAACGCGCTCATAACAGACCCGGGAGAGAAGTCAATGCTGAATAAAGTCGTAGTTTTTGATATTTTTGGACCAAAATGTATTTTCGATGCTTCAAAAAATTCTAACGGACCCTCTGATGTCACATGGACTACTTTGAAGATGTTTTTATTACCTTCTGGACGTGGACAGTATACCGTACATACATTCTCAATGGAGGGACAGAAAGCTCTCGGACTAAATCTAAAATATCTTATACTGTGTTCCGAAGATGAACGGAGGTCTCACGGGTTTGGAACGACATGAGGGTGAGGCATTAATGACATAATTTTCATTTTTGGGTGAACTATCCCTTTAAGCCATGAGGATGTGTCTTAAGCTTTTGAAAGATAACACCCGTGGGGATTTCAAGCTATAATGTATATATGTACATTTCTGTGTATTTCTGTCTTCTCGCTATAGAAAATGCATGTGCATATATCAGCATGTGTTCTCACAATTTTCTGTCTTTGCTGTAAACTATAGTTATTTTACTATCTATCTATCTATCTATCTGTCTATCTGTCTATCTATCTATCTGTCTGTCTGTCTATCTATCTATCTATCTATCTATCTATCTATCTATCTATCTATCTATCTATCTATCTATCTATCTATATATCTGTCTGTCTGTCTATCAATCTATCTATCTATCTAGCTGCATACCTATCCATCCACCCCTCCCTATGGCCCTAAGGCATTGTGAGTTCAATTCTGAATGGCATACAACCCCAGTGTGTAAGTGAGACAAACTTTAACAACATGTGAGCCCATTTTCCAGTCAGTGCAGTGATCCCAAATTGGCTCCTACTGAGATTTCATTATTTATGTGGCATCTCTGTTCTCAAATACAATCAGTCTGCTGTCCTTGTTGACTTGCAGATTCATTTAATTGCCAAAAGAATTCATCGATCTGCACTAAAGGACAATTTATGTGAGTGAAAGTAAAAATAACTTGATGATTATGTTTGTTATCAGCTGCAAGCTGTGAAGAATGGAGGCTGATGCCATTTCCAGCCTCTGTCAGCTCGGTGTGAATAGGTGAAAAACAGCATCACAGAATACAGGAAAACAACACATTAACCCTTGGCCTTCACAAAGCACAATGTGAACACTCGGAAACTCTGCTATTGATATCAGCAGCAAGCTGTGTGTGCTCTATTTCTCCTACTTTTCTTTCCAATTACACACATATCACTGACATCATAATTCAGCTTTTTTGTTGTCATGTGCAGCTTCCTATATGGTTTACATTAAGCTATAAATGGGCAACTGCATCACAAAATCATCATTCTTACAAAAAGTTTGTTACCATGGTGTTACCAAGGGTATGCATGGTTTCCTAGTGGTGCTTGGAAACCTTTTGACTTTCTTTTGTTAAACCTATGGAGAGAGAAAAAAAAAGGGAAAAAAAACTGACTCCATCACAGACCATGCTACTGCCAAAGTATGTTTTGAAAGAGGAGATTTACTGTTGCTGGAAAAATTATTTCCAATATGTCTCTAACAATATATGCAGTTAAAAACACAACTTCAGAAAACAAGTAAACAATGACATCATGAACAATGACACACACTGACAATTGGAAGTCCTGTCCTGAGCTGTACTGTATGCCCTGCTGCTTCCTTGATGAATAAGCAGCACATACTGTAATTTGTCTCAATTATTGTTTTCCTTTCTGTCGTTCTTTTTCTTCTCATACATATACTGTTAGGCAGTTAGACACACCTACTGTGAACACATCTAGGTATGCGACCACAAATTCTTACTGTATTTGTGGACACACACAAATGGGGCAGGAAACTGTGTCTGACATGACAACAGGTTGAATAAGGATAACTGTTCTACTATACACTCTCTCACACTTCCCACCAAGTGTCAGCATATGGTTATGTTTCTAAGGTAACAGAATGGAGCTCTAGGAGGTTATGCTCCTTTCCAGGTACAGTGAGTCACAGTTGAGGACTACTTAAATAAGGCTTACAGATTTAAAGCAGATTTTTTTAGGCAGACACCAGAGAGTTAAAAAAAAAAAAAACGAGCACCTTTGACATTTTGGTAATTACTTCTTTTGTGTTCCACAGATATTTGTTAGTCTTCAGCAAATGTTATGTGGAAGGTGCAACTTGACTACTAAATTTAGGCATAAATGTGTGATTTCTTCAGCATTTGTTTGTTTGTTTTTCCCCCGAAGTTGCCTGCATGACACTTGTTTTTTTTATAGTGGTGGTGAAAGAAAATATCAGGCTGTATAGAAGAAGGTATGTCCAATAGCTTGTGGCCTGCCGGTTATCATTTTTGTTGCATTCATGCTATGTCGCATCATGCCTGGACTTCAAACACCTGGTGCTCAAATAAAAGAAGACCAGTTTTAGCAAAGTATAGACTGAATAGCAGCTGTGAGAAAGCACAATAAGCATCAGGTGCACCTCATCTCATGGCTGCTCTGTCCCCGGGCTCTTCAGTGGGAGAGACAGAAAAGTAAATGCTTTGTGACGGACATAACCAACTGTGCCTTCTCTTACATTCTCTGCTTTTGTTGCCCAGAGTGACAGGAACACAGGAACGTGGATAGAGGTCTTGCCCTGACACTAATATAACAGTCTTAACATAGAGGCTAAGTTTATGCAACTGGCAATGGGTATAGGGTGTCAAGTGTATCTCAGCTGACCACTTGTGATTGGATCACTGGAAACGCATCTTAATACCAGGTGTAAACAGGGCGTGTAGTGTAACTAACTACTTTTCACAGAAGAGTAGCTTCACTGTAGTTTGAATACTTTATATCATGAGAATCTTGTAGCTTTGAAAGCTACAGTTTCAAAGTAGATTCTGATATCCAGATAACCCCCAAGCCTGCATATAGTCCCCATCAGTGCTCATTCTGTTCCATCATGAAGAGCAGCTGGTCCAGAGGAAATTGTGTGAGGTCTTACAGTGATAGCTGAAGGCAGAGCAGCTGACTCAGCGAGCCTGAGCCTCTGGGGAGAAAGAAACTCAGCTGTGGGTTGTAGCTCAGTCAGGGGCTCATCGCGGGAGAGCAGTTTTTTTGATGTGATCCGATATGAAGACATGGGGATGAACCAGATGAATCGTCTGTTACAAGTCAGTCGATCTGTGTCGCAATTAGCAAGGGAGCAGGAGGAAGTGAAATGTGTCAATACAATAAGAATGAATACCAGGGGCTGTTGGGGAAAAAATAAGAGGATGAGAACAATAACATATTGCAAGATTGAAAGTGTTTTTGTTGTTGTTGTCTTTTTGTTTTTGTTCTTTTGTTTTTTGTTTTTTTTTTTTTTGGTGGGAAAGAAGGAAAGTTTTATGGGTAGGGGGTGGTGAACATTGTTTGGACAAAAAAAAAATTACAATGACAATCTTCAAAATATATTCTTTTATGTTCAACAGAAGAAATCAGGGTGAGTAAATGAATAAGATTGTCATTTTGGGGTAAATTGTCCCTTTAAATTAAAATTCTGTCATTATTTACTCACATGCACTTTACTGATTCCATGCACATGCTGTACAGTATGTGTTATTTTTCAGTGAACCATTTTTAGTGACCTATTCATTTAAAATGGTCAGAAGGAGGCCAGTTATGTGAAAGTTATGTAAGAAAAACAGTATGACAATAATGCAGTGACATTACACAAATATCTTTGCAGGAACTTTCGGTATTTTACTGCTGCATTAAAAGAACAAAATGGAAGTCTGAGGAAAAATGAAGAGAACTGTGGAGACACTCAAACCAAGGATTAGAAAAATCAATGATCAGCTTCTCCAGAAGAGGCCAATTGAGCTCCTGATTCAAAATTATGTTTGTATATGGGTTTGTTTTTGTGTACCTAAGTGCATGTGTGTTTTAGAAGGAAGAGAAGAGGGGTGGAGCCAAGAGAAACGGAGATGGATAGAGAGATCAAGTTAAATCATCCTTTGAAAAAGATGGCCTTTAAATACCCCATTGAGTGGTCAATTGATAGATACAGGATTCCTTATCTTGTGTGTAAGAGTGCAAGTGCATCTCCCATTGGTCATTTGATGGTGGGATTATCATCTGATGTCAGTGAAAGAAAGGGTGCGAAAAGAAGTATGAAGCCCTCTTTTTATTTTATATATTTGTCTATATTTCGCTGTAGACACTGCCTCTTTGGACAAGATGTCCCTTGATAACTCTTTACCTACAATCTTAAAGGGATAGTTCACCCAAAAATTTAAATTCTGTCATCATGACATTTACTCACCCTTAAGTTGTTCCAAACCTGTATGAATTTCTTTCTTCTGTTGAGCACAAAAAAAATAAAAAATAAATGAAATAGAGTGTGCTAATCATCGATGCTGTATTTAATTCAGTATTCCTGTGTCCTCATAGTGAAAGCTGAATGATTAACAAAGAATGAAACCCAGAGTATATATACAATAAAACTGAGGAGAGCAGCAAGTTTAAGAGGGAACATCCTATTGTCAAACATAGACAATACTGGAACTGCGCTCATCTCAGAATTATTGGTTGTGTTATTAAACGTCTAGTCAACTTATAGTGGCTGTGCAGATTGTAAGACATAATTTTTTATAGTATGTGTTCAAAATATGGGACAGGGAGCGAATGCAGAGGCAAAAAAAAAAACAGCAATAATATACAGCGATGCTATCAGAAAAGGACAAGGCTCTGGATAGTAGAGTTCATGAGAATAAATAATCTTGCGTCTCCCCTCCATAACCTGCTATCTCCACACATCTGTG
Organism: allo-octoploid hybrid of Carassius auratus x Cyprinus carpio; assembly: GCA_024542945.1. NCBI lineage: Eukaryota > Metazoa > Chordata > Actinopteri > Cypriniformes > allo-octoploid hybrid of Carassius auratus x Cyprinus carpio. Next base: position 12,447,454 of record CM045060.1, on the reverse strand, counting down.
CTCTGTCCATGCCCCAGCCGAGGGGTAGCTCTTGAGTGAGATGACAGCTCTTAATGTACAGCTGGTGCCTTTCATCCCTGTCAGCCAATCAGATTCCATTTTACTCAGCTGTCCTCAGTTCAACCCTGCATTCCCTCTGGTCATGCTGTGGCCAGAAAGCCACAACTCTAACAAGATTTATTTTTATTTTTTTTCTGATATACATAAACCTTTAGTTGCCATATCATTGCATTTTCTCTCATATTATTGATATATACAGTAGCTACACAACAGTAAGTTTAGGTCCTCGAAATTAGCACTAGTACTTTTGAATGTTTGTATCACTCCAGACAGACTGTCAGGCTGCAAATTAATGATGGAGTTTTTCAGTCACTCTTCCTACAAGTTACATTGATACACCAGTAGGTAGTGACAAGTGACTCTCTTATGTTGAGTGAGTCATAGAAACACTCACTTTTCTCATTTGTTTAAAACATTGATTCATTCAGGTATGAAACAAGTGACTGTCTTAATGTGTGAGTCACTGAATCATTCATTCTGATTTGTTCAAAATACACAGATACATTTAAGAACGAAAAAGCTGACATTCTGAGTGAATCAATGAATCATTCACTCAAACGACTTGTTCAGCTGATTCAAATAAACTGCCGATATTGTGTCTAAAATGTACGTTTCTTTATATTAGCTCATTCTTTATATACAGCCTCATCCCTCGTCATTTTTAAAAGTAAATGCCAAGCTGACAGCAAGTCACGTGTCTCTTGTAGGTTCCCTCAGATGATTGGTGCGGTGGAGGTCCATCTGACAGTGGTGGTGAGATCCCTTGCAGACGTATGCGCAGTGGCAGCTACATCAAGGCCATGGGGGATGATGACAGCGCTGACTCAGACACCAGCCCCAAACCCTCACCCAAATCAGCCCTCATTGCCCAGAGAGAAGCCTTCCGCCGCTCCGTCAGCATGGACCAGCGCTCCTCCACCACATCCAAGTTAGTTGTCACTTGGTTTTCAGTTTTAATTTTCAGACTCTGTGACAATTTTGCGTTGCTATTTTGAGATTTGTTTTTGCACTATTAAAAAGTAGCACATTGGATTAACATATAAAACCACAACAGTACATAAGGATAGAGTGGTGTATGTGTTTTGCTTTATGGGACTGGGAAGTGTAATCTGGGGCTTTAATGATGTACTCCTCTTCTTAGGTACTCATGTAAACAGTGTACAGACGTCTACCCAAACAGTCGAACCACACCTAAAGGCCATACTCGGTCCCGCAGCGCCACACGCTGTCTGACCAGCAGTCAGGTAAAACCATACAGTGTTCACATTACACGTAGTTAGTTTTCCAAGTTGTTATAATGATTTATTTTTCTTTCAGTAATCATGAAAACTGGAAGTATTATGAGTGTTGAAATGCATTGCAATGCATTGGGTGTTGTACTGGTTACTTGGGAGATCTGGGTGATTGCTAGGGCAAAAATAGGTGATCGCTAGGGAGTTCTGCTGGTTGGTTTGGTGAACTTGTTTGGAGTTCTGATGATAACTAAGGTATCTTGCTAGTTGCTAGGGCATAGGTAGTTATTAGAGAGTTCTGGGTAGTTGCTAGAGCATAACTAAGTGGTGGCTTGGGTGTCCTGCTAGTTGCTAGGGAGTGTGGGCTGGTTTCTAGTGCATAACTAAGTGGTGGTTTAGGTGTTCTGCTGATTGCTAGGGTGTCCTTCTAGTTCCTATGGCATAACTAGCTGATGGCTTGGGTGTTCTGGTGGTTGCTAGGGTGTTCTACTAGTTGCTAGGGCACAACTAGGAAGTTTCTAGGGAGTTTTGGCTGATAGGCATAACTAGGCAGTGGTTTAGGTGTTCTAGTGATTGCTAGGGTATCCTTCTAGTTGCTAGGACATAACTAGGTGATTACTACAGAGTTCTGGGTTGTAAGTATCAAATGACTAGGTGGTTGTTAGAGTGTTCTAGGTAAATGCTTATTGGCCCAAAGTCAACAGAGCACACCCCCTCATATTCTGGTCACTTGATATAACCCTGATTAGTAATAATGTGCGGTCATGTTCACCCTTTACACAAACAATATAATTTATTAACTGAACAGCTGCATGAACAGTCTTGGTTATTTGCTGAAACATCTGGATCTCAACCTAGTCTTTGTGTGTTTTAGCTGGGTGACACGCTGAACCTGTTTGGAGAGATGGAATCACAGGCTGTCGAGGCCTTGGACCTACCAGGATGCTTCCGCACCCGCAGTCACAGCTACGTACGGGCTATTCAAGCCGGCTGCTCCCAGGACGATGACTGCCTGTCTGTCTTCTCCATGTCGGGCCCACAGGGGAGCATGAAGGGCGAAGCAGGTAAATCATCAGCATGTGTTTATGTATGTGTGGGTATACCTAGTCTACATGCTGTCACAGGGATTAGATTAGTGACTTAATGAGTTTTTGGATCAGTCTCAGGAAATCCTGTAGAAACACGCTTCAGCCAAGGGGTTTAGATCAAAACTGTTTTCCTTCTATCTCTCCGTTCTCAGTATATCAAGCCTGTAAACAAATGTTACATTTTAAAAACTTTAAAATTCTCAAATTCCCATAAGATTGTCTGTCTCCTTGACTTTATCCCTTGAGTTGTAGTCAAGATTATGGTCGCAGTGTTAATCTTGTCAATGAAATTACTGAAATGAATGAATTTGACAAAATCCAAAAGACAGGCCAAAAACCAAACAACAAAAAGTCCCTGTAAAAATTAACACTGCATGGCCATGATTGCAGTCATAATGTATTCCCTCTCTCACTAGCACGTGGATGACTTTGTCTTTTTCCCCATTGTCCTTTATTCTCTCGTTTAAAGCAGAAAATCTCACTGGAGATTTATTAAAGCCCTTGTGAAGTGTCAAAAGCATCCATCTGCAGTTTCCCAAGGCAACACTCATGACACAGACCGGAGTGTGAGTGTTTTTAAGAGAGAGGGATGAGGAGAGGACAAGAGAGATGGAAGGAGGGCTTAGGCATGCTTTTTTTAACTCCTTTAATCTCCGAGTGTGTCCCCCTGAATTTCATGTCTCCGCTCTCAAGAGCTAGTGAATGTGTGTGTGTGTGTGTGTGTGTGTGTGTGTGTGTGTGTGTGTGTGTGTGTGTGTGCGTGTGCGTGTGCGTGTGCGTGTGTGTGTGTGTGTGTGCGTGTGTGTGCGGATGTTACTTAAGCCATGAGGATGTGTCTTAAGCTTTTGAAAGATAACACTCTTGGGCTATAATGTATATATGTACATTTCTGTATATTTCTGTCTTCTTGCTATAGAAAATACATGTGTATATATCAGCATGTGTTCTCACAATTTTCTGTCTTTGCTGTAAACTGTAGTTCTTTTACTATCTATCTATCTATCTATCTATCTATCTATCTATCTATCTATCTATCTATCTATCTATCTATCTATCCTAGTCAGAAGCAAAACAGTTCTCCATGCAACTTTCAGCTTGACCTTTACCAAACAGTCATTCTTCCATAACACTAGTAAAGGTTGTGACCCAACACTTTGTCACTCATAAAACAATGAACTAAAAACATTAACAACAGGTTAGTGGCTACAGATACTAACACTAATGAGATCAGACCTGTAGATGCAGAGGCTTATGGCCGTCGCTAACATTGTAATTTTTGTTCTCTTACAATACGGCCAAACAATAAACAAAAAGGGGGAAGGTTGAAATTACAAACAAGGCATCCCTATAAAGGTGCCACATGCTTGTCTTGGTTGCAATTTTTTTTTTTTTTTTTTTGTACTGAAAACATATCAATGTTTGTGTGCCCATCTTTTTTCTTACCTACAAAAATTGTACCTATTACTTGAAGCCTCCAGCAGGTTTTGTGCTCTAAGTCCTTGCATCCTCACCTTCCTCTGTTCTTCTTACTAATGATTTTTCCTCTTCAGCAGAAAGTTACCTCAAAGGAAGAGTATGTTTTATTCCTTTTATGGTGACATTTTTGAGTGAACATGCCTTCATCTTTCAACTGAATGATACATTTGAATAGCAGTCTTAATAAAACCTTTCTGTCTTTGTCGGTCTAGTGTTCACATATAGGAAAGGACCTCCTCCTCTCCCCCCTCGCATGTCCAAGCCAATGATCTCCGTGACCGCTCAGAGCAGCACTGAGTCCACTCAGGATGCTTATTTCCAGAGTACAGGTCAGCCCGCTCTGGTCCGGCCCAGGCAGCACAGCAATTCAGTGGACCTGACAGAGAACAGCGGGGGCCGTAGCTCCAGAGGTGGGCACTATCTTGGCGGGGGCACGGTGCGTGTCAGACAGAGCAGCAACTCCGCAGAGAATCTGAATGGCAGGGCCCTTCAGAGCATCGCCTACCCTGGTGGACCTGGTCCACTGAAACCGAAACACAGCAGCTCAGCCGATAACCTGCTGGAGGGGCCCAGGGGATCTAGGGAGCGAGCTGGAAGCAGCCTGGGAAAATCAGTCTCTCTGCCCCAGAACAGTATGTCCCTAGCTAAAGCTCTGACTGAAGGAGAACAGGAAGGACGAGGGAGGAAGTGGAGACCCTCTATTGCAGTCCAGGTATAAGAGGGGATAATCCCATGAGAGATTCAGACTCAATGATGTCTCTCTCTTGTGCAAGATTTTGTTAAATGTCTCTCTTTGTGTTTTCCAGGTGGACAGCTCAGAGACGTTGTCTGACTCAGACCCAGAAGGCAAAGCGCTGAGAGAGGTGCACTCCATAGGGGTTCAGGTGGAGGATGACAAGAGGTAGATCTAGCTTGTTTCATTTTTCATATCTATATCCTATAACATTTTTGAAATGGCATAAAATGGCACACTTTTCTATCCCGTGTTGATATATTTAATATTAAAACAAAAAGTTGTGGAGTATTAAAAGGCTCCACACTTAAGTTGGCAGTAGACTTTTATTTACATAATAGCCATGAATCATGAGTGCCTACTTGCTATTGCTGGTTGGTGACAGGCAGTATTAGTGGGAAGGACATTCTCTATTTTTTTTTTTTATATATATATATATATAAAATTAGTCATCAGAATTAAATTGTAACTATGAATAATGAAGGTCTTACATTTTGTTTTAAGTACTGAGAACTGTACTTGGGACTTGAGAGCTGAGGACTGTTTCTGGAATTTTAGGAATTTTTCCATTAAAAAAATGCATACCTCAGCATTTACACACTGAATTTTCTTTTTTTTTTCCTCATCATTTGGCAAAGGAATTGTATTTTTCTTCTTCTTCTTCTTCTTCTTCTTCTTATTTATTAAAAGTACTAAAAGAATAGTTAAATTCTGTACAATTCCCATCCCATATATATCAAATGTATTACATTTTGTCAAGTTCTTTGGTAAACAAACATGTTAAAGAATTTAAATGTAGTTGAGACTATGTAGTTAAAGTTGATATTAATACATTTCAGTGTTTGATTTTAAGGACATCTTTGTTTTCTTATGTATAGTTACAAACGTTGTACACTACTTGATGTCCAATGTAGCAATGTAGCAACTCTAGGCAGCTGAGAACCAGTTCACTCTTTATACAGTAGATTAATTCAATCTAACAGATATGGACTAAAGCTTACACGGGCTCTTTAATTCTCACTCTGATATTTCTCTTCATTCTCCTGATTGGTGAAAAGGCAGTCAGGGATGGTTAGTTTATTTCTGAGGTGGGGTGGAGTGTGAATTTGTCACAGTGTTAGTTGACAAGGTTAACACACGCAAGCAAGCACACACACAGTGGGTGTACGTGGTAGCAACATGGAGTTAGGTGAGAGGGTATAATTAGGCAGCCATTACGCAACACACTAAAACCTGTGAAATTATCTCACTGTCACTAATCCACAAATGAGCTACAGTATGATATGCTTTGTGTCTTATTAATGCTTTCATTAATTACCCTTGTTAGCCTATTTCTTGATTTAGCAGAAACACTGTTGGTTTGGAGTAATTTTATGTATTTTTGGTATTCAGACATTCATTAAAGGCTTTAGTACAACATTCATAAAGGTGGTTCATCTAAAAAACAAAAAAATTGCTGGAAATTTACTCACCCTCTGGCCATTCAATATGTACATGATTTTGTTTTTGATCAGAACATATTTGGAGAAATTTAGCATTACATAACTTGCTAACTAGTGGATCCTGTGCAGTGAATGGGTGCCATCAGAATAAGAGTCAGTTTGTTGCGAAGTAATGTGTTGTGAAGTGAAAAGCTGCTTGCTTTTAAAACAAATCCATTGTCAAAGTGTTTTTAGCTGTCACTTTTGGCCAAAACACCAGTCTAAAATCCATAAATAAGAGGAATCATATTTTAGCCAGAAGCAGAAGTTTGAGTTAAAGGTGTCATACACAGAGCTTTTCACTTAACAAGTCACTAATTTATGGACTGGAGTTGTGTTTTTTGTGCAGCCCTATTTACTTCCATTGTAGATACCTCACTGTAACTTCAATTTTTGCTTTGATTAAAGAAAATGAGGGACAAGCTGAAATAATTTTTAGTTGTAATCAACATAATGCCATCAATATTATCAGTATACCCCTAACTAAATATCAAAATTTTGTTCTACCTCTACATTTGAGTCTAATTGTCCTGTTGTTGTTTGTTCCAGACGAGCCCGTTTCAAACGCTCCAACAGCGTGACAGCAAGTGTCCAGGCTGATCTTGAGATGGAGGGTTTTGGTGGGCTGACAGTCCCCACTCAAGACAAGGGCCTGCAGTTCGGTTGCTCATTCCAGCGCCACTCGTCCGAGCCGGAATCAGCCAGTCAGTTTGCAGAGTATCGCACAGTGCACACACAGGGCCAGTGGGCCGACCGTGAGGATTACCACAGCGGTTACACCAACGAGCCTGGCCCTCCGGAATTGAGGGCCCTTCCCCGCTCCCACTCCCCTCTGCCCCTGGCCCCTGAGCGTGGAGTGGGAGGCTGGAGTGAGGGCCCGAGGAGCCTCCCTGATTCGGGCCGAGCCTCGCCCTGCTTACGAGATGGAGAGTTCTTCCTCCGGCTCCTGCAGACAGAAGTAGAGAGGATGGAGGGATGGTGCCAGAACATGGAGAGAGAGGCAGAGATGAATGAACTGCCTGAAGAGGGTGAGTGAGGAATAGCAGAAGAGAAGGTTGGAGTAAACATGACATGGGCTAAAAGGCCCAAAACATGAGTTTTCATTGATTTCATGGGGTCTTAAATTTGTAGTGTTTTGCCCACTGAACAGTTTCTTCTGTCTAAATGCTGTTTTAATTATTTTTTCCCCCTTCTGATTGGTTTGTTTTGTGGTTCAGTGTTGGAGCTCATCAGAGGAGCTGTCGGCAGTGCTCAGATGCTCATGTCACAAAGAGTCCAGCAGTTCTTCAGGATGTGCCAACAGTGTGGGGTGAGTGTTTTGAAACTCTTTCTGTTGTGGATAAAAGGGAGGATGTCCTTACATTTTTTTTACCTTCATATGACCTACAATGTAAAAAATAATAATAATAATAAAATACAATGATACGTTGATCTACTTTAACTACAAAAATCTGCTTTTTACCCTAAAATGTACTGATAACCACCATAATATTACAGGTGGTATAATAAAAAGCCATATGACATGTTAGAGTTCATCATAAATTTGACTGTATTTTATAGTAAAATTACATATAATGTTCAACCGTTTACAGTTTTTATCTGTATACATTATATAAGATTTTTCCTTTGAATTATTATAAAAAATAAGCTCTGCGACTAAGAAATGTTTGATTCTTACATGTTTCATCATGATAATATTTTACAAATGAACACAACTTTAATGAATTTGGAAGCCTAAATACAATCACCAGAAGTAACAAGCTAAATGTAGAATATAAACGAACTACACCATGGTCACATGACTTCAGCGTCACCACCATTAAGCTTCCAACTAGTGAGAACATGAGTTTACTTGTTCGGTGTGATGTTCACCCAGCAGGAATCTTGATAATAGGAAAATAGGAAGTTAATCCCACACTGAAATTGGTTTAATATATATGTAGGCCAGTATGTTTGACATTCAATTTACATTAGATAAATGTCAAGTTTTTGACGTCAGGTTTCATAATTGACCCATTTTTTTAATGTCAAATTGACATCTTTTCACTTGCCCACTAGGTAATGTCTCAGGATCTGTAGCCCCATTCAGCCACTTGTTAGCAACTGCCTTTTTCAAATAAAAAATGAAAAAAATAAAATAAAATAACATCACTAATGCATTTTATGACATAAAATGTGAAATATCTTAGGCTTAACTCCATTAAGCCCATTAAAAAAAAAAAAAAAAAATCACTGACTTTGGGAAAATGGAACTGGAAGTGCTTAGATGCTAACTCGTTTCCAGGTTTTGGCCTACAAAAATATGTCATCCCTGCAGCACTCTGTAATATCCCCCCTCTTCTCATAGGATCCTTCATCATACCCTCAGCCCACCACTCAGGATCTGGCCAGTTATTGGGACCTCCTCCAGTTAGCCATCGAGGACGTCAGGGTGAAGTTTCAGGACCTCCAGCGGCTCAAGGACTCAGGCTGGAGGTTGCCTCCTGAGAAGAAGGTGAGAGTGGAGATCCGCTCTGCTCCAGTCACTGCACAGCTCCACTCCAGTGCCAAAACAGCAGCGGGCAGGAGAACCGCCTATGTGCTGGGTCCCAGCAGCTCTCTGCCATCACACAAACACCTCAGCAAGAAAAGGAACTAAACTAGAGAAAACAAGACATGCATGTGGAATAACAGCTGATTTACTGCCTAAAGAGCTGTTCGTTTGCTTTGAGATATTAAAGCCTAACCAATCTGTAACTAATTTCTCTGTTTTCTTTCTTTTTACTGTCTGCTTCTTCCACAATGTCATGTCTCATCCTAAATACACTAATCCAAATCATTCTTATGTTGCTACTTCATGGTGCTGTCCCTTCTCCGTACATATCCTGGTCTTCATCCTTTCTGACCTATCCTCTGCTTGTACGTGTGCGTTTTCGGTGTTTTTCCCTGCGTTCCCGTCCATCCCTGCATTGGTCATCCATGCTGTCACGCCACTCCCCTGCTCTTCCTCTCAGGAGGACAAGAAGGTTCCACCTCCATTACCAAAGAAGCCAGTCGGTGGCGTGACGGGCAGCCTGCGTGCCGACAGCACGACCGAGGCTGGAGGCATGCTAGTGCTCTCACGAGGACGTAGTGTTCCCGAACGGGAGAAATCGCTGGATGTAGGCGACCGCCAGAAGCTGGAGACACGGCGCAGGCTGCTCCAGACCAAACGCTCAGCCTCTTTCCGCCAGAATTCTGCCACAGAGAGTGCTGACAGCATTGAGATCTACATCACAGAGGCTCAGACGAGACTCTGAGTCACTTGGAACACTTCAGACCCCCTTAAACAACCACTGCAGCTCTTCTCTGGCCCTTCTGCACAGGCGTCCATGTTACAAAGCAGCCAGAGAGCGAGTGCAATTACGCACTTTAGTGTGACGGGGAACTTGAGATGGCTTACTAGTATGCTGCTGGTGTATGGATGTGAGCGTACACATTTTACTTAATTTTTTTGTTGAGCAAGTGTTATTGTTCTCAGAAAAAAGGGCTCAACCAGCACAACCAAGTATAACAAGATTGAGACTTTTGTAAGTCCACAAAATATCTAAAAATGTCAGGACTGTTTTAATGAACCACACCATTACATACGGGTGCAATATCATATATTAAGAGGATCTTATCTTGTTATTTTAAATAATAGACCTTGTTTTGATATTATCTTGGCTGTGTATGTGTTTCTTAATTGATTCCACAGTTTGGCGGACATAGCCACTTTCACTGTGACACAAGCGCACTCTTGTGGCCAGAGTAGAGCAATGCACCCCGATGTAAATTTGGGCCTGAAACTGAATGTCTTAGCAGTGCAGTAGTAAAACCCCTGAGAGCAACATCTGCAGTATAGATCAATGCCTTTTTAAAGCCAGTTATCAAATTACCACAGGGATTCTTCTCCCGTATAGTGCAATATAACTTTGCAATTGCATTCAGGCTTTTCATCAGCCCAATGAAAAGAAACACTTCTTAAAAAAAGATTAGAAGAAAAAAAACAACAACAACAGAATCATTCAAGCTCTGAGGCAACAGCCATGCTTCCTGAAACAGGACAGTCTACATCATAAGACTCTTCAGAAACAGGGGTGCAGAAGACAATCTTCAAACAATTTCACACTTGACCTGCACACTGAAAATGATCATTCAGAGAGGAGGGGAAACATCTTGTTCATTTCACCCCTCTGCCTTTTTTTTTTTTTTTTTTTTTTGTAACAGATGAAAACCCTCTAACATGAAATCAATGTAGCTTCTGCAGTTTGCCTGAGTGCTTAAATTTATTGTTTGTTTTGTTGTTGTTGTTTTGTTTTTTGTTCGTTTTTGTTGTTTGTTTGTTTTTTTTTTTTTTTTTTTTTTTTTGGGGGGGGGGGGGGTAATCAAATTACTTTTTCCTTTTGGTAAGTTCCAGTTTCATTTACCACAACTTCTCAAAACAAAATAATGTACTTCAAATTCTTTTATAGAAAAAAAAAAGAAGAAAAAAAAATCTGTGTTCACTGCACACCAAATGTTACTTGATTATTGACTGAAACATTACTGAACTTATGTGATAGGAAGAATAGATTGTTTGTGTTCGTGTGCATTCAACTTCTCAATTGGGTGAAAGCAAACTGGAAACAATATTGCACAATATGTTTTTTTTTTTAAAGGAAAATGTTGATTGCATGAATGAGTTTCACTTTTTTATTATTTATTTATTTATTTATTTCTGTGGGGGGGGGGGGGTTACTATGGAATAAGTTGGAAAATATTTTATTGGGAAATGTATATTTTATAAAGTACATTTTTAGAATAGCAGATAAACATGTAGTCAAAAGTGGTGTTAAAATATAGGGATGTGACAGCTCTGTGGAATTTAAAGACGACTTTGGGCAAATCACCGCAGCAAACTTCAGCAGAATGGTGTTGCTTTCCTCTTATTTCTTTCATCAAACTTGAAACAGACTGGCTAAAGACTTTTGACAAAAGAATAGATGGTTGACATCCACTTGCCATGTTGTCCATGGGCAAAAATATAATCTGTTTTCTATGTCTTGACTATCTACACGTGCCTAACAGCACTATGTGTGGCTTTTTTAAATATAATTATTCAGTATTATATTCAATACAAAATATATAACTCACACAATATGTATTGTTCTAATAATTTGATTTGTTACACCTGATTCAGCTAATAACCACCCCACACTGGGTGTTTCTATGTAGCCTGCATGCTTTTATTAATCCATGAGAAAAAAAGAAGAAGAAGAATCTCCTCTCAAAACTGTAGATCTTTATCCCTTCTGGAAAAAAGGGCAGCAGTATTTATATAATTATTTACAATAACTACACCTACATTTCTGTATCTAAACTCATTTTATTTAATTTTTTTTAATTAGTCCAACAGGTTTTTTTTTTTTTTTTTTTTTGTCAGACATTTCAGCACTTTACTGTTGCCTATCATCTCTTTTTATTTATGTATTTATTTATTTTAAGGATACTTTATGGATAATATATTCATCATTTCATGAACATATTTTTGTGTGGTTAATGGTTAAGCAGTCAACGTACACATTTTTTTGGACGCAGCAAGTCTAAGATGACAGAAAAGCACAACAGACTATTTCCTCTTCCACTGTGAAGGACTTCCTGCCTTCTCCAAACACTGAAAGACTATGTACAACTTGCCATTTGGGGTTTCCAGTGCGAGAAATAGGATGATCTCTTATCAGGGCCACATGTTTTTGATATACCAACGAAACTTAATTTCAAGCAAGACTGACCACGTTTTCCCCTCGCCATGTTGTATGCCTTCTAAGGCACTGACAGGAATCAATCTGACACTCAAACGGACTGATCAGAAAGACTATTTTGATGGCCTTTCTATTCCAACCAACATTTTCCAATGTAAATGGACTGATGAAAACTAATCAAATACAATATTTAATGACTGTGTCGCTACATCATGTAAAGCTTCCCATGTCAACACATGACCCCGATGGTATGCTGAGTGTTGGTTCTTGAGACAACTGTGTCTTAATAGGTCAGAACGGATGGCTGAAACTCTGCCATTGCTCCTTTATGCTGAAAAACGAGTCTAAAAAGTGTTGGCAAAGCCTCTGTATATGCCGTAAACAGATTTAGCTAGAGTAAGTGATGAATATTTCTTCGTAGCACAGAGGAGCTTGTAGCAGTGTGACGTAGACGTTACGTTGGATTCTATAACGCATTATAGATCACTGGAAATTACATGGGTCATAGACTTACAAACAATTACTGTGTAATTAAAATACCTTCCTTCTCACGTTCTGTTGTATTATGTACAGTAAATATATCTGTTGCAATTGAAGTTGTTATTATTAATATTAAATGGGTTGTTGATTATTACTGGTATTATTAATAATTTAATATATAATGAAAAAAATGTTTTCATTTCGCTGCTAATGTAGAAAATAGCCCGGTGGAAGATGAGACAAATTGAAAAATAATAGCTAATGCAAGACACATCACTTCTAGCAGTTGCGTGCAACTTATTACAAAATAGATAACATCAAATGAACATCTAGATATGAAGAATGAGTGTTCCCCTTTCTTCATGGAAAAACAGACTATATATATAAATATAAATGTTTGACCAGTTTGTGATGTAGCAAAACATTTTATTTTTTACATTTTTATGTTCATTAAGTTGCTCATAACACTGCATTATAAGAACAAGAACATTGTGGGCAATTTTATTATTAATGTCATCACTATTATTCACGTTGTTGTATTTTATTTATATTTTTAATCATATATTTATGTTTGATACAGTGCCAAGGTAAAATAAGTTGATTTTGTATTTATGTTTTTTACAGTATTTTACCAAACTGCAATAGCTTAAAACTTTTCCAATAGATTATTTCCAGATTTGAAGTAAATCTGAAACTAGGGTGAAGGCCATATGATGAACAATGGCACAGCTTGATTATGGATCATGTTTAGTCTTTGGCCACGTAGAGATGTACACTACTAGCATTAAATCGGAGATGGCACTGTGATGTGGTAAACACAGAATGTAATATTGTTAATGGTTGTAAACATTTTCTAAAAATTACTATAAAGCTATTTTAGCAAGGTAAAATAACTGTCCACTTAGTGTCCTTTTATTTTGCTCTTAACTTTTCAGAAGAACTTATCCATTGTATGCTACAGGTGCACTTAGTATTTTTATTAAAGATGTTCTCATAAACTTTCGAAAGGTCTGTATAAAACATACTCACATAAGAAGCAGCATCCGTTAAGTTCCGTTTAAAGCAGGAAAGTTAATGAATATCCCTACGTTCCATTCGGAAGGGCTCATCCCTATGCCCTAATCCCTTCAGTATGGCAGCCATGATTGTTTTCACTCCAAAGTGCCCTTCAGAGGGTGATATATCCCATTTGGAACGCACCGATAGATAGATCCTCTCCTGTGGCCTCTTGGGATAGTAAAGTGGGTGTCCACTGTATACACAATTCGGCAGTTTCAGACCAAATGTTAAGGTGGAGATTGTAGCCTTACAGCGGTTAGTTATTGATATGGTGTGGATAGGCATTCTCCAGGGTGGAGCTTATAGTTGTAGTGAAGGTAGGGTTAGTGTTGGGGGTGGGCAAGGTGATCATCAGCTCTGGCCTAACTTCAATCTGAGACTTCTGGCCCAGCCCTGCTGTCCTGAACTCTGTGGGTCAGCAGCTGGACATACCTCATTGGTAGAGATGAAGGCAACTGGTAAGATTGTTTAAAACATGAGATCAATATTAACAATTATATTGAATCCTTGTCTAAAAGCAACCCCATACTAGTTATGTTGTTTTTGGTCTGAGTAAAGCGTATATGGGTGATATTTAGAACAATTGGTTGTGAGATACTGTACTCAAATTAAAATTTTAGTAACTTACTCACCATCAAATCATTCCATACACATAAATTTATGTTTATCTTAAGAAAACCTTTCTAGACTCATTTTTTGACTGTGGTAAAGATCAACCACACATGCTTTGAGTAAACAAACCTCATTTTCATCTTTGGGTAAATTATCGTAAATTAACGTACTTGTCCAAGATCAACACAACATCAATGAACACAATAAAAGGACTGGGCAAACCTTAAAATACCCCAGCAATATTAAAAGAAACTTCATTAGGAAAAAAAGTAATTAAAACACACACAGAAACGTAGTACAAAAGAAGAAATAAAAACTTTACTTGATCCATCAGTGATAAAAATACAAACTGAAAAACAAAACCAAATTAAAAGTGATTTTCAGTCCTTTTCCTAGACGAAACCGTATCAGAATGAGCTGAGGTTAGAAGACGGAATAATGAGCCATTGCCTTTTGGTCCTTGTTATAGCTTTTTGCTGTTTCCTACCATGGCTTTAACTCGGAGGTACAGACTGATGTACAGAACCCAAATGCAGATATGCAGGGGACTTCTGGGTAAAACTTACAGATATGAGACACAGATCTCTAATAAAAACCAACATAAATAAAATGACCAGGCCAGAACTTCAGCGACCACTGGATTACTCCTGGGTCTCCATGCTTTCATCTTCCCCCTCTCCGCCTTCCTCCAACGCTTCATCCTCCTCTTCCTTGCGCTCTGGGGGTTTCTCATAAGCTTTTTCAGATGGGGTGACAATCACTCCATCCCATGTAGACATCTCAGTGGTGAGATCTGCAGATAAGCATCCCAAACATCAGCCTCAGCCTGACACTCGAATGCAACGACATAAATCAATTTAATCTGGAATAAACCTCAAACACTTACAACTAGCATCTCCTTCAAGGCCCAAGATCTTTCGGTATCCTCCATGAGAGAGAACCCTCACCAGTGTTTGGGCTGTGAAACACACCATGTCCTGCAGAAACAAATCAATCAGATTACCTGTATTTTTAACGCTAAATTTGGTGCATTACCTGCTGACTGAAGTCTGCATTACCTGCTGCTCCAGGGTCATGACAGTGTGCACACGGAAGTTTCCACTTTCACAAGGATCAGTTATTCCTACGGAGCCTGGCAGGAAAAGACCTGCGGCAAGCATTTGAAGACATCGCCTGCAGCACACATGCTCATTTTTACCCCAAAATCCACAAGAAGTTTGATGCCCATTGTCACAAGCAAAACAAACCTGTAAGCAACGTTGAGTGGCAGGGGCTGCCTAGAGGGGTTGTTCATCACAGCAGAGTGTCCCTGTGAAGAGAGCAACATTACAGGCACGTCAACTGGTGTAGTGCAGAAAAGATTAGATAAAAGTTTAACTTCAAAAATAATGCCCACCAGCAGATCTAGAATCCAGGGTGTGAGAGGCTCAAATCCAGCGAATCGGACTCGCAGGTCTTTCAGCAAGCGGATCAAAACTTTAACACTGAGTCAAGATAGAAACCAAAGTAAGCCATGAAACATTTAATTCATTAAAGCCATTAAGAGAAAGTGTTCCTACGTTGACTGAGAAGCGTTTTCTTCAAACCAGCGAGCGTGACGAATGGCTGCGAGAGCACTTTGCAGAACCTTGATGTCCACTGCAAAAGGAATAGGACAAATTACACTTTACAATTCTGGTCGACCCCGATTACAGATAATCGATAAATGCCAGATATTAAAGTTCTGCATGAATGTAGACTAAATAGACCACTAAAATCAAGCGTTTTAATTAAAGCATCACAACATTATTATGTACGGTATGAAAAAAGGATATTTATTTTAAGATTTGACTATTGCATTTAAGTGTCATTAAATTATTAGTGTTCTTAATGAGCATTAGATGATAGTAAATGTAAAAATAGGCTAAATCTATGTGCAGAATTAAATATCCAATATTGATTATAATGAGAAAAAAAAGAAAAAAGAAATGAGCAGCATGGTGTAGATAAGCTAAGAAAAGCTAATTTGTAAGAAGAATACATGTGATGAACAGCTGAAGTGTTTGTGTGTGACATACAGTGGAGCTCTGGGTCCAGTTTGCGCAGGTTGGGTGGAACCGTGGTGATGAGGATTTTCACAGTGGCATCGGCAGAGCTGATCTCAAATCCTGTCTCGTTGGTCAGCATGGACAGCACTGAAGAGAATAGAGGAACATATTTCATTGAGAACATGTTTTTTTTTTTCTTCCCATATTTTAATAAATTATTTTTTCTCCTCTATGCTCTGATTGGCCTGCCAGATTAAAACCCATACTCACCCTCAGAAGGGTCCTGTGTACGCAGAGTATCAACTACTTTGTTTCCCAATGCAGCGACAGCTTCCACTGAACAAACCAAAAAATTATAGGATTATCGATAAATGAAGCATACTTGGGCTAGTGATTAACATTTTAATACAACTAAGCAGAACTCAATTCATGAAATAATGAGACTCACAGGTGGGTAAGATCTTCAGGATAACCACGAGGTCAGCTACATTGTGTCCTGTTGTCATTGTGCCCTTTTTATACGAGCCCACTTGCCTTACTTCCTCAATTTGCTGGGAATTGTTAAACATTGGTTAAGATTATTATTACAAAAAAATATTGAGAAAGAAAATGAATTCGGACTTATTCTCACCACTTCAAAGTTTCCAGGTGCCACGATGAGGTTGTCAATGACGTTGTTAATCTTAGTGACCAATGACAAAATAGAAGCCTGCAAAAGAAACAATCATGAGAAAGAAGTATTAAACGACAGAGATGATCCTAAAACATAATTTTTAAGATTTCAGAGTTAACAGAGCATGATGATGTACTATCATCTACTGATACACGGCTTAACCTGCATGGGCGGGAATCATTTGAGGATTTTGGCAGCATTTATCTGAATGCAGAATCAGTGTACCTGTTCAACAGGGGTAGGAGTGAGGTCTTGGTTTCTCTTCAGAAGACATTCATTGAAAGCAGTCTCATCAGGGGCCGGCTTCACTCGAGGAAAGGCCATCTCACACTGCAAAAAGTGATTTATGAGCTGGAGGCTTATTGTTTCACAAAGCAAAGAATCAATGTAGAACAGCACTTACCACGTAGAAGTCAAATGGTATGTGAGGGACAAAGGGCCGATACCTGAAAGAACAGAGGGCATAGACAAGGTCAATATAAAGAAAAGCAGGCAAATTAATAATAATAAAAAAAAGATACAAGCATTTACATAACCAACGCACCCCTGGACCAATCCTCCGCGGGAGCCGAATCGGCCACCTCGGCCCCTGCCACGATCTCCTCTGAGAAATACAAAAACAATCATTTCAGTAAATTAAATTAAACAATCTCAAATTTGTGTGAAAGCGATTAATTTACTAGCCAAACAAAAAATGAATAAATAACTGTTGAGAAAACAAAGTCAATCACAGGTGAAACAAGCATCATTGCTCATGTAAATGCTCGGTTCTTCGTTCATTCATTCATTGATTCATGGATGAACCGTCTCGTTATTCGGATACACTGCGTTTAAAAAAAGTACTAAATGAGGATCGAATCCAAACGCATCGTTTAATCAGTTTTGACGCATGTACTTTAATAATAAATACATTTCATTCATTTTATTCATCAAAAGCACCGCGGCTAGCAGAAACAACATGCTAACAGGCACCGGGCAGGCTAACCACCAACATAACAAATAATAATAATAATAATAATAAAAACATGCTGAATCTCGGTTTATAACTTAAACATGCAGATGTCATTTTATTTCAAGAAGAATAAAACGATTGGTACCTCATTGCGTAAGACATTTAGTCAGTTTAAAAACACGCGCTGGTGAGAAGTACCCTGCCTCTGTCTGCAGCTCGCCGCTGGTCTGCGCTCCCCTTGACGGATGTTGCTTTTCATAATACAAGTCCTGGTATATATAATAAAAGTCCCAGAGAACAGTCTCGGTAAAAGTCCCAGTCGAACGAATCGTTGGCCAAGTAAATTATTATTATTATTATTATTATTATTTTTACACATTTAAGAATACAATACAATGTAAATTAAGAAGCACTAGTTAAGATTTGACTGATCATATAAACTCTTTTGTACAGACGGTCAGAGAGATGTTCTACACTTATGCCATTTGAAGCAGAGAGCGACTGTACAAGTGGATTTATTTATTTATTTATTTATTTTATTGTTCACTCAAATACCTTTGGCTGATCAAATTATTTGTAATGGGGGAAATGCATTGAATTACAAACAGTTACTATTGAGATCCCATATTTTTGAAGCCCATTACAGGCTATGTCTCATTCAGTATGTATTCATTCTCAAAAGTTAGTAGGCCCTACAAGTGGGCGTTGCAGTGGATACTTCACATTACACCGTGTCAGGGGAGGACCTGCACACTGGTACACTGCATTTATCAGATAGGAACAGACAGAAGAAATGTTACCACCCATAGCCAAAGCTGTGCCATTTTACGTAAATTACGCAGACATCAAGCGTGTGCTAAAGTAAGATAAGATTTGTTTTTAAATGTTCAAAATCACCTTCACTATTACTACAGCAATATTCCTCCAACATCAGACCACAACTATTGGCAGAACTAATTAAATCCAGTAATCACATAGAAGGTAAGAATCTTTTAAACAATTTTATAAAATATTGGTTCCTTAAGTCATGTCTTAGCTACACACTCAGAAATGTCTTGTCAGTTTCATAAACATAAGGAAATGGTAATGCATCAATTAAACATGACATTTTGAAACAAAAAACTGAAATAGTATTTTTTGTAAAACATACTTTAATAATCATTTTACTTATAACTTCAAAATGTGATGATTTTACTGGTAATTCAGTTTAAGAAAAAAGCATTTAAGAAAACAATGCAAGTCTATAAAAATGCAGAAATACCATTCCTGCCTCCTTAATACTCATGTATAAAAATACAGTATGATCTGGATTCAATTCATATCTTGCTTTTTTATATTTCTCTATTTCACAATACATTTCACAAATCTTTTGAAAACTGTATAACACACAAATAACCTAACCTTTACATTACTGTACACTTACTTTTATTCTTTATTATTAATATTATTTTGTTTTTAATACTGAACTACACAAAGGAATTAATTTCTATTAATTTTCAGATCACAATTCAGCCTTTTTAAAATCATGTAGCAAGCTGCCATGGCAGAATCTAGAGATTACGGTAAAGTTCAATGCACCACTTAATTAAATCAAAGTTTCATTTATTGCGATTGTGTCATGTATTGTTTATGAATGCAGTGCAAATGTTCTCCTTCCCAACAGTTGGAAACTTCCTGACAGAATTCAAGGAGCAGATAATTACGAGGGCGACTCGGGTCAGTGACATTGCTGAGGATGTTATCTCCCAAAGTCTGATTCATGATGCGGCAGCTCAACAAGTGCAGGCTGCTCCAAGCAATCAGGAGGCAATGCAGCTCTTGTTTAAGGCTTTGGAAAGACAGCCACCCCTAAACAGAGTGTCCTTCCATCTCATCCTGAGAATGACAGAGCCTGAACTGATTCAAGAACTAGGTTAGAAAATCAATTTTAGTGGAGAGCAAAAGTGTCAGCCATTTAACAAGAACTGGATCTGTCCAGTTTGTGAATTCTTATCACTAAACAAGTCAATTCAGTCATGGTCATTATAAAAAAGTTTTTTTTTTTTTTTTTTTATTTGCAACCTAACACCAAATAGTACCTTAGCAATTCAACATAATGTACTGTATATAGTAATATAAATGTTTTGTAATTAATCTCTTTTTTTTATATGTTTTAATTTATTTATTTTTATTTATTTATTTATTTTTGCAGAATGGAGACAACGCAACAGCAAGCACACGCAAACAGAGAGAAGCAGTCCTCCCAGAGATAAAAGAAAACAGGATGACAAGAATGGGCATACAAGTGACATACAGAAGAGAAAAGACTTTCTAAAAAGGCGTAGACAGAAAACAATGCGTGCCATTGAGCAGATCGAGAAACTTTGGGAAGGAACTAAGCAAGAAAGGACTGAGATAGACAACATGAGGCAGAGGATTCAGCAACAGCAAGACGAGATAGCCAGGATGACCACAGAGAAAAGACAACTTGAGAGAACTATTACTCACATGAAAGCCAAGATGGACCACATCTGCGAAAGAATGGATCGGAATAAAGAAGAGGTAAATAGAGAGAAGGAGAGGATTGAGCAGATGAGATCTGACCTCCAAACTGAGCAAACCACCCTGGAGCAAAAGCGTGATGAAATCATGAGAGAGAGAGAGAACTTGGAGATGATCAGATATGAGACTCTGAGACAGAAGGAGGAGCTGGAGAGCAACCGTGAAAGCACAAAGTACGAGATGGAACGAATGGAACAAATGAAAAGTACCATACAAGTTCAGATCAATGAGATAGAGATGAAGATTGAGGAAACACAAAAAACAAAGTGTCAGATGGAGCAGATGAAAGCTGAAATAGAGGAGGAAAAAGCCGAGTTGGAGAGAAAGAAGGACGACATCAAGAGGCAAAGAGACCAATTTGAGCAGATTAAAGCTGACATACAGCAAGTAAAGATGGAAATGGAACAAAGGTGGCATGAAACAGAGAAAGAAGGGCTGGAACGGAGAGCTATAATTCAGAGAGAGAGAGATGAGCTGAAATACCTGCAAGATGAGATTCAAAGAGCAAGAGAAGAGGTTGAAAGGAACACAGCATTTTCAAAACAAGAGAATGAGAGAATAAACCAACTGAGAGCTCAAGCACTTACAGAAAACAACCTCATTGAAAAGAAATGGCAAGATGTCTTAAGAAAAGAAAAAGATCTGGAAGAGATTAAACATGAAATTGAGAGAGGTCGAGAGGAGTTGATGATGAATGGAGAGCTGGTCAAAAAGGAATGGGAACAAATCGAACAGGCCAAAGTGGACATACAAAATCACAAGATATCTATGGAGGCCAGAGTTGAGGAAATAAAAACAGAAACTGTTAGGCTGAAACATATGAAAATAGAGATGCAGAAAGATAAAGATATTCTAGAAAAACAGAAGGAAGACATACAGAAAGCTAAAGAAGAAATGGAGAAGAACAGGTATGAGATAGTGAAAGAGGAGTTAGAGCACAGAGCTCGTCTGCAGAGGGAGAGAGACGAGCTGGAGAGTGTAAGAGTAGAGATACAAAGGGCTAATGATATGGAGAAAGCAAAGATACTGAAAGAGAAGGAAGAAAGTGTTAAGATAAGAAAAGAAGCCAGACAAGAAAGAGAAATGACAGAACGGATCAAAGAAGAGAACAAGGCCGAAAAAGACAGCTTGAACCGAAGACAAGAGGACATGCTGAGGGAGAGACAACAGCTAGAAAGAATTAAACATGAGATGGACAGAGCCAAAGAGGAGATCGAGAACAGCCAAGAAGTCACAATCCGGGAAAATGAGAAAATGGAAAAAATGAAGGCTGATATTCAAGGACAAATTGAAGATATTGAGAAGAAGGTTGAGGAGATCCAAAAAACAAAAGAAAAAATGGAGGAGACAAAGGCTGAGTTGGAGGAAGAGTGGGAGGAGCTGGAAACAAAGAGACAATTGGTGAGAATAGAGACTGAACAGTGTGAGTTCCTCAGAAGTGAAATCATCAGGGTGAAGCAGGAAATGGAGAGCAGGTGGCATGAAACGGAGAAAGAGAAGGTCGAACTCAGAGCAAAAACTCAGCATGAGCTGGAAAGACTGGAAAAATTAAAGGACGAGGTCCAAATATCCAAGAAAAACATTGAGGAGAGCAGGAATGAGCTCATGCAATGGAAGGATATTCTTGAAAAAATGAGGGTTCAGGCAGAAGAAGACAAACTTGCCGCTATCAAACAGATGGATGAGGCTAAAGCAAAGAAAGAAGAGCTGACAAAAATAATAGAACAGATGGAGAAAGAGCGAGGGGAGATTAATAACAACAGAGAACAGGCTAATCAAGAAGCAGATGAAATCAAAAGGATGAGAAATGAGCTACAAAGACAACAGGCAGAAATAGAGAACAGGATTAGAGTGGCAAAACAAGAAAAAGAGGAGGCAAACCAGGCCAAACTTGAAGTCCAAGAGGCTGAGATGCTCTTAAAAAAGCAAATGGAAGAGTCAGAAAAAAGACGGTATGAAACCATAACAGAGGCATTGGAGCAAAGAGATGAAATACACAAAAAAACAGAGGAGTTAGAACAAATAAATGAAGAGATACAGAGAGCCAGGCATGAGCTAGAAAAGTTGAGGCATTCTGAAAAAGAGAGCCGAGAACAGAAAATGTTGGAGGACACACATCAAGAGAGAGAGTTTGTTGAGCAAATGAAAATAGCTGTGCTGAAGGACAAGGAAGATCAGGAAAAGTCTTTAGCTGAGATAGAGAAGGAGAGAGAGGAGCTCAAACAGATTAGAGTTCAGGTCCAGAACGAGAAGAAAGATCTAGAAAAACGAAGGTATGAGATGATGAGATATGACGTAGAACAGAGTGCTCAGGTGCAGAGACAAAGAGAAGAACTTGAGAAGATCAAGACTCAGTTAGTTAGAGACACAGAGACCATGAACAGAAGTAGAGAATTAGCGCAACAAGACAGAGAGAAAAGCGAGTGTATTATGACTGAGATCCAGAAACAAAGAGAGGAAGTGAATAAAAGGTTAGAGGAGACAAAACGACGAGAGGACGCTTTGAGGAAGATGACAGAGGACATGGAGCATGAGAGAGAAGACCTGGAGGAGATTCGTGTGGAAATGCTGAGAGGGAAAGACACATATGAAGAGGTCAAGGATGAGATTAACAGAGTGAGAGCAGAGATAAAGAGGTTGTGGGATGAGGCTGAAAAGGGAGAGCTGGAGGAACGAGAGAGATTAAACAGGGAGAAGGAGGAGACGATGAGGAAAATAGAAGCTATGAAAAAGGAGATGGGTGAGATTGAAGACACGAAGGTGGAGTTAACAAAACAAAAGAAGGACATTGACGTAAAGATGGAAAAGGCAAGGTTGGAAATGACTAAACTTGAAAAGATGAAAGCAGACCTCCAAAAACAGAAAGAAGATATTGTAATCCAGATGATGGAAGCAAAGAGTGAGAGATACCAAATGGAACTGATGAGGACTGAGTTCTTAAAACAAAAAGAGGATGTTGAAAGGAAAATGGAGCTAGCAAAAGCAGAGATGGACAAAATGCAGCTTGTCAAAGAGGAAATACAAAGACAAAGAAAAGAGCTGGAGGAAAGGATGCAGAAAACCAAACGAGAGATTGAAGAAATGGAGCTGATGAAGAGAGAAATGGAAGGGAAGAAGAAAGAACTTCAGCAAAGGATGAAATTGACCATGAAAAAGAAGGACGAGATGGAACGACTGAAGATGGAGATACAAAGAGCAAAAGATGAGATGGAACGGAAAAGAGTAGAGACAGAGAGGCAGAAGTATGAAATGGAGCAAGTTAAAGCTGAAATCCAAAGAGCGAGAGAGGAGTTTGAACTTAGGATGGAGGAGAGAGATTTAGAAGAAGAGAAAGGACAGATGAACCTCACAATAATCAACCTTATTCAACAGATTGAGGCGACAAGAGAAATGGTGCGAAAAGCAAAATTCCAGATTGAAAGCCGAATGGCAGGAAGTCAGATGGAGACAACAGACCAAGAGGAGATGAATGCTGAGATGCAGAGGCTCATTCTGGAGATTGAACACATCCGTGAAATGCTGCGAGGTCTTAAGGGTGAGGTGGAACACAACAAGGAAATGATGAAGAGAGACAGGGATGAGATGAGGCTGCTGAAGAATGAAGTTCAACGAAGGAGAAGAGAGATTGAATACAGAGAAGAAAAGATTATAAGAGAACGGGACGAACTAGAACTCATGAGAAATATGTTGCAGCGGCAAAGAGAGGAACTGGAGGAGAGGTTGGAGGAGACCATTAAAGAGAATGATAAGGTGGAGCAGATGAGAGAAGATGTGAAAAATGGCTTGGAGAACATAGAACGGGCCAAAAAAGAGATAAAGAGAGAGAAAGAACTCATTGCTCAAGAAAAGACAGGAAAAGAAAAGGTAAGTCACAATTTACATACATTTAACAGATGTTTTATTATATTATCTGTATTATCAAAATTGTTGGCAGCAACTGGACTCTTAAGGTCAACATGAAGCGTCCATAACCCATTTTACAGTGATGTAACATTACAGTTAAAAAGGAGAATCTTGTGTGAAACGAGAAAAATAATCAGATGAAGACCTACCAATAAATCATGCACACGTGTTAAGAAAGTAAATAGGGTCATTTTTTTTCATGTTGACAAAAATGAAGAACATTTCAGAACATTTCTTGTTTTATATAAACAAAAGGGCTTTAAACTGATTTTTTACTGAAGATGGTGAAAATTTAATTATTCAGGAACCATATTCAGAACTGTATACATAGTATATCTAAAAATATATTGGGAAAGAGATGCAAATGCAAACAAGAACAATTTATTTCAGGTTCAACCAGCCATCATTCCAACCGAGAGCCAAGAGTATGCAAAAACAGAAGAACCAGCTGCCATTAAAGTGGAAGACTTTGTCAGTGATAGACAGAAAGAAAGACAAGAACTGGAACAATATAAAGAAATCCTTTTAATAGAGAAACATGAACTAGAGAAGACAAAGGAGGATGTACAAGCGCTGCAGAATAAAACTGAAGAGATGATGACAAAATTACAAGAGGAGGAAAAGGAGATGGAAAAGAAACAAGCGAGTCTACAAAACTGGGAAAGACTGCTGCAATCAGAAAGAGAGGAGAACCAGAGAGGTTTAGATGTAATATGGAAAGAGAAGAAGCAGCTGGATCAAAGAAAACAAGAACTAGACAATATGGAAATAAATCTACAGAGAGAGAAATATGAATTGGAAAAAACAAGAAAGATTAAGCAAGCTGATGTGCAAGTCCAAACTGATGTGATGGATGATGTAGGAAAACATCAGATGATCTTGACCATGGAGGAGCTGGATAAAGAGCGACAAGCACTAGAGTATTTAAAAAAAGACTTACTTGCACAAAAAAGTACAATTGAGAGACAACTGGCAGAAATAAAAATGAGCAAGGATGAATTTTCGCTCAAAGAAGTCGCACTGCAAACTGCAACAAAACACGCAGCAGACGTGGAGTTGCAATTAGAACAGCGAAAACAGGAGCTAGAACAAACAAAAGATGAGCTGGAAAAGACAAAGCTAGAAATACAGAAAGGATGGGATGACCTGCAGGCTGAGATTGCAGAAAGCAGGGAAAAAGAAGACATGATAAGAACAGAATTAGAAAAAGCAAGAGATGTCCTAAATCACATTAGACAGGATATAGAAAAACAAAAACAAACCATGGAGGCTGATCTAAAAGACACTTTTGCTAGAGAACTAGAAGACATCGAAGCTCAGCAAAAAAGGATAGAGGATGAAAAGAGAACATTAGAGAACATGAAATATGAGCTGGAAAAGGAGTCTAGTGATGTTGAAAGGTTAAAACAGAATGTGCAGAAAGAAAGACAGAACATGGAGAAATGGGCAGAGCAGCTCAAAAAAGAGAGGGAGGAACTAGAAAAGAAAATGTGTGATATTCAACAAATACAAGCACAGATAGTGAGAGAAAAGAAAGAGCTAGAGAATTCGAGAGAGGAGAATGAGCAGACATTGAAGGAGATCATAATGGAGAGAGACACTCTTGAGAAACAAAAAGATGATTTTGAGAATGAGAAGGAAGAAATCAAGAAAAGAGAAAATGAACTGCAGCAAATGCAAGCTGATCTTAACAGACAACAAAAAGACATGCATGATATTCAGAATATAGTTTTCATGCAAAAAAGTAAACTTCAGAAAAGCCAAGAGGAAATAGCTGAAAAGCTAAAACAGGTCGATAACATCATGCAGTTCACACAAAATGAAAAAGACAGTCTTGACAGAGAGAGGGCGGCTATAATGGAGCAGAAGCAGCAGATGGAGAGAAACATGACAGATGCACTAAACAGAGAACTGGAAACTGTGGAACTTGTGAAACAAGAGATACTAAATGAGAAGCGACTTATTGAGGACTGCAGAATAGCTTTAATGAGAGAGATACAAGATTTGGAGCAAAAGAAAATCAATTTGGGGGCTCAGGCGGATGAGATAAAATTACAAAGACAAAGTATTGCAGAAGAGAAAAACACGTTGGAACAAACTAAATCTTTGCTGCAAAGAGTAGCTGAAGATACTGAGAAGCTAAGACAAGATACACAAGCTGAAAGACATAAACTTAAAAACACTGCTGTGCAACTTCAGAAAGAGAGAGATGCCATTGTGAGTCTTGCAGAGGAGACAAAAAGGAAGAGGGAGGACCTGGACAAAATGCAAACTGATATAGAAAAGCATGAAAAAGCCATGAAGGCTAATCTGCAAAAAGAAGCCAGTGTCATTGAAAATTTAAGACAAGCTGTTCAAAATGACATACAAAACATAAAAGATATGGAAGCCAAAATTCAAAAAGAAAGACAATACACTTATAGTCTAGTTGAAGAGACTGAAAAAAGGTCAAAAGCTCTAGATGAGCTACATATGGAGGTTGAAAAAGAAAAGCAATGTGTTGAGTCTGAGAGAGATGTGCTAGAACAGGAGAAGTTTAAGCTTAAAGAACTCAAAGATGAATTTGCTCAGCAAAAAGAACAGAACAGTATTATACTGGCAGAGATACAGAAAGAAAGAGACAATCTTAAGCAGTTGATTGAAACCATCTCAAATCAAAGGTGCATTGTTGAAAATGATAAAGAAAATTTAAGACTGAGAGAAAATGAACTGAAACAAAAAGAAGCAGAGATGGAAAACAAACAAAAACAAATAGATGAGTTGAAGAGCATTTTAAGGATGGAAAAGATGCAAGTTGAGCAGATGCAAGCTGACCAAGATCAACACAGGACAGCTGCACATGAAAAAATACAATATGTTAAGACTGTAAGAGAAAGAGAAGCGGCAGATCTGGAGAAAGAGAGACAGGAAATTGAGAATTTGAGAGAAGAATTGAGGGTAGAATATGAAAATGTGGAGCTCCTAAAGGAAAATCTAACTGAACAAAAAGAAGTATTTAAAAGCCACATGAAATCACTGGAAATGGATAAGGACGACATAGAGAAAAATAAAGCCAAACTGCACAAAGAATTTGAAAACTTGCAGTTTCACAGGCAATCTTTTGAGAAAGAGATACAGCAGGTGAGAGCTGAGCTTCAGAAAGAGACTGACAATACTGAGAGAATAAAGAAAGAGGTGGTGGCTGAAAAGCAGAGTATAAAAGACATGGCAGCTCAAATTGAACATGAGGGAAATGACAGAAAAGAAGCTCTGGAGAGGATGCGTCTTGAGCTAGAAAAACAAAAGCAAACAACTGAGACTGAAAAAGATATACTAGAAAAACAGAAATCTGAAGTGGAGAGAAGCAAAACAGAGATAGCTAGAGCAGAAGAAGAACTTGCTGAAAAGAGAAAAATGTATGATATTGATCGGTCAGAGATAGAGAAGCAAACAAATTCCCTTGAGCAAATAAAGATGAACATCTCACAAGCAGAACATGATATTAAAAAAGCCAAGGACAGTTTAAGACATCAAGAAAATGAACTGAATATACGTACCTCACAACTTTATGCACAACAAAAAGAAATAGAAGAGACTCAGGATATTATCATGAAAGAGAAGAGTCAGCTTAATGAAAAGCAGGATGAAATAGAAAAACAAAAGCGAGAACTGGAGAATGTGATGGACAGACTTGAGAAAGAGAGGACTGATGTTATGGAAGCAAGACAAAGAGTGAATGACATGCAAGTAGAACTGAAGAGGGAAAGTGAAATAGTGGAGCTAATGAAACAAGAAGTTCTCAGAGAAAAAGAATCTATTGAAAACAGCAGGAAAATACTAAAAAGAAATCAAGAGGATATTCAAGAAAATAGAATCATCTTATCGCAAGAGTTTGAGACCTTAAACTACCAGAAACAATTGATTGGCGAAGAAAAGCAGGAATTTTATAAGATGAAAACTGAGCTCCAACAGGAAAAGGAAAATATTGCTAAACTAAGGGAAGACATAGAAAATGACAGGCAGAAGGCTGAGGAAATAGCAAACAAACTTCAAAAAGAAAAGGAAGTTATAGAGACTTCTTTTGCAAGGCTAAGATCAGAGGAAGCAGATTTAAGAAAACAAAAACAATCAATTGAATCTGAAAAGGAAAAGTCTGTCCTGGAGAAAACTAAAACAGAGATATCCAGAGCGAAAGAAGATCTTGAGAACCAACTTGAATCACATAAAAGGCAAAATGAAGTAACACTGGCTGAGATACACAAAGAGAAACACATTCTTGAGCAGTTAAGAATGAACATATCAAGACAGAGAGATGATCTAGAAAAGGACATTGAGCAAACAAGATACAAACAAGCAGAGCTGCAAAGTCTAAAAATGGAAATTCAGAAACAGCAAACAGAGATAGATGAGCAGAAGGTGATGATTTCCATGGAGAAGAGTGGGCTTAAAGACATAAAAATTCAAATAGATCAACAGAAAAAAGAGACAGATGAAACCAAAGAACAGATAAGGAAGGAGAGAGATTATATCGAGAGGGAAAGAGCAGAAATAATTAATCAAAAACAGCATATGGAGGTAAATTTAAGGGAAGAACTAAAAAAGGAGAGTGAAAAGTTAGAACTGCTCAGAAAGGAGTTGTATGATGAAAAGGAAAGAATTGACAACTGCAGGAAAAAAATAAAAACAGATATGAATGCTTTGGAACAAACAAAGCGTGATGTAGTTAAAGAGTTGGAGATTATCAAGCTTCAGAAACAAATGATCGAGGATGAGAAAAACAAGACTGAGCAGATAAAAGCTGAGCTAAAAAGAGAAGCTGAAGACATCGAGAAGATAAAAGTAGTGACACAAAATGAAAGACAGAAGCTTCAGGAAGCAACAACCCACCTTCAGAAAGATAGAGACAATGTTGAGAGTCTTGCAGAGGAACTTGACAAGAAAAAAGTGGCTCTAGAAAATGTGCAACGGGAGATAGAAATGCAAAGGAAAGCAAATGAGTCTAATAAACAGATGCAAGAAAGGGCTCTGTTTGAGCTGAAGAAAACTGTGACAGATATAGCAAGAGCGAAGGAGGATCTTGAAAACCAGCTTGTTGAAGAAAGAGAAAAGAACAAGATCACACTAGCAGAAAAAGACATGCTTCTTCTACTGAGAGACAGTATTTCAGAGCAACAGGATAACATTGCAAATGAGAGAGAGCAAATGAGACTTAGAGAGACTGAACTTGAACAACTCCAAGCTCTGATTTATAGACAGCAAGATGAAAT
This sequence comes from allo-octoploid hybrid of Carassius auratus x Cyprinus carpio, assembly GCA_024542945.1. Taxonomy (NCBI): domain Eukaryota; kingdom Metazoa; phylum Chordata; class Actinopteri; order Cypriniformes; species allo-octoploid hybrid of Carassius auratus x Cyprinus carpio. The sequence goes on along the minus strand of CM045060.1, from coordinate 12,418,150 downwards.
GGAAGCCACACGAAAAGCTCTCACAATGGAAAAAAGTAGACTTGAGGAGAAGAAAACTGAAATAGATCAAAAATGGAGAAAAGTAAATGAAATCATGGAATTTACAACAGGAGAAAAGGCTTATCTTGAGAAAGAGAGGTCTGAAATGATAGCACAGAAACACCAAATGGAGAATGAACTGGAGCTCTTTAAGGTGGAACTGAATAATGAAAAAGAATTAACTGAAGAAAGGACCCAAATGTTAACAACATACAAGGCTGACATAGAAGAAAAAAGAGCAGCCCTAGAGATAGAGATAAAGAAGCTTGACTATCATAAAAAAGCTATTCGAGATGAGAAGGATAATGTTGAACAGATGAAAACTGAGCTGCAAAGAGAAGCTGATGACATCAGAAAGCTAAAAGAAGAAACACAAATTGAAAGACAGAGTTTGGAAAAGATGGCAAAAGAACTTCAGAAAGAGAGAGAAGCTATTGTTCATCTTGCTGAAGACACAAAAAGAAAAAAGGAGATTCTGGGTGAAATGAAAGCTGCAAATGATTCTTCAATGGCAGATCTACAAAGAGAGAAAAACAATCTTGAGCAAATGAGAGTGAACATCTCCAAACAAACTGATGATATTGAAAATGAGAAAGAGAAAATGAGACTCAGAGAGGATGAACTACAGCAACTGCAAGCAGAGATTTATAAACAACAAAGTGAAATGAAAAACCTCAAACAAATCATCATGACTGAGAAGCAGCAGCTTGAACTCAGAGAGACTGAAATAGAAAAACAACAGAAGGAGCTGCATGACATTGTGGAGTTTGCAAATAATGAGAAGAGCATTATTGAAAATGAAATCGCTGCAATGAACAGGGAAAAACAGAACATGATGACTGAGCTGAAAAAGAAGTCTCAAGATGTTGAGCTTCAGATGAAGGAGGTATTGACTGAAAAGGAAATGCTGGAAAATGACAGACAACTGCTGAAGAGAGACCAGGAAATTCTGCAACAAAAGCTAGTTAATGTAGACTGTGACCCGGATAGTCTGAAACTTGAGAGAGAAGCTTTGGGGAATGAGAAGGAAGTGATAAAACAGATCAAAACTGAATTGCAAAGAGAAGCATGTGAGATTGAGAAGATCAAACTAGAAACACAACATGAAAGACAAAGGATTGATGAAATGGCAGCTCAACTCCAGAAAGAGAGAGAAGAAATCAATAGTCTTATTGTGGAAATTAAAAAGAAGAGAGATGTTCTGGATGAAACCTATACTGAAATACAAAGGGAACAAGAAGCAATTGAGAGAGGCAAAGACTTGATTAGAAGGGAATGGTCTGACCTAGAGAAAACCAAAGCGGAGATGTCTCAAACCAAGGAAGAGATTGAAAAACAAAAAACAAACATTGAGATCACATTGGCAGAGATGCAAAAAGAGAGAAACATGCTTGAACACATGAGTGAGAAAATAACAATAGAAAAAAATATGCTTGAAGATGAAAAGGAAGAATTAAGAATAGGAAAGGAAGAACTTGAAAGAATGTGGGCAGACATCGAAAGACAACAAGAAGATACTGATCACCTGAGGTTTGGCATAACAGAAGAGAGTCTGTTTGAGAAGTCAGAGGCTGAAATGGTTCTTCAACAGAATGACGTGGATGAAGTCAAGTCTTTAACAGGAAAAGAAATGTCCGATCCAGATAGACATAGTGTTTCGATGGAGCAGATGCTGAAAATGGATTTAAAAGATACCTTAGAAACAGAAGCTGAGAACCAAAAGTCAGATTTTCCTGAAGTTGAGGATGATTTACCTCATAAACAGGAGATGATGTTAGAGAAGAAGTTTATTGAAGATGAAAAGGACAAGCTGGAAAAGATAAGAGCTGAATTACACAAAGAAGCTGATCACATTGAAAAGAAAAAGCAGGACATGCAGAACGAAAGACAGAAGCTAGAAGAAATGGCTGCTCAACTTCATGAAGAGAGAAGAAGTCTTGAAAGTCTTAATGAGGAGATTAATGTTCAGAATTTCAATCAACAAAAGCAAGCAACAGAGTCTGAAATGGAGAAGACTGATTCAGAGAAAATCAAAACAGAAATTGCTAAAGCCAACAAACTTCTTGCAGCACATCAGGAGAAGAATGAGATGACAATAGAAGAGATGCGGAGAGAGAGAGACACTCTTGAAGAAATGAGGGTGAGCATCTCAAAACAAGCAGAGACTATTACAAAAGGTAATGAAAATCTTTCTCGCAGAGAAAGTGAACTTGCAAAGCTGCAGGAAGACATTTTACAACAACAAAATGAAATGGATGAACTGAAAACCACAATCATGATGGGAATGAGTCATCTGGACCAGAGACAAACTGACATTGATCAATTACAGCGGGAGGTTGATGATCTAATGGAATTCACAAAGACAGAAATGACCAACGTAGAAAGAGAAAGAGTGGAAATGATGGCACAGAAGAGAGATATAGAGAGAGATATGGTCAGTATAGAGGAAGAAAAGAAGACCTGTGAACAACTGAGACTAAAATTATTTGAGGAAAAGGATCGGGTTGAAAAAGACAGAGAACTGTTGACCAAAAATTTGTATCATATGGAGAGGCAGAAAATGGATATGGAGAAAGAACTAAAGAATCTAAAAGTTGAGAAACAAACCATTCAAAATGAAAAGGAGGAACTAGAGAGGATGAAAACTGACCTTCAAAGACAAGCTGAAGACTTGAAGAAACTACCTGAGAAGACAAAGGATGAAAGACAGAGGGCAGAAGAGATGGCAGCCAAATTTAAAAAGCAATTAGACATCAGTGGTATTCCTTCGGATGAGAGAGAGAAGCAGAGTAAGGAAATTCAGTCAACCAAAGACTTGCTTCGGGAAGAAAGGTCTGAGCTGGAGAAAACCAAAGCAGAGATAAAACAAGCCAAGGAAGAATTAGAGAGTCAAAGAACTGACTTACAGAGAGAAAAAGACATTCTTAAGCAAGTGAGTATAAATAATTTGAGACAAACAGCTCAAATTGAAGATGAGAAGGAAAAAATACAACACAAAGAGTATGAACTAGAACAAATGATTGCAGAACTTCAAAACAAACAAAAAGAAATGGATGACATGAAAAACAACATAATAAAAGAAAAAGCTAATATGGAGAATCTGGATCAAAAGAGAGCTGAGTTGGCTAGAGACTTGGAAAAGCTACAAACTGAGAAACAAGCTTTTAAAAATGAGCAAGATAAGCTGGAAAAGAAGAGAGAGGATATTGAGAAGTTAAAGCTAGAAGTTCAGAAAAAAGGGCAGAGGGCTGCAGAAGAGTTAGAAAAAGAGAGAAAACAATTTACTATGGAGATCAAAATGAAAAATGACACCCTGGATGAAATACAAGCTGAGATAGAAAGACAGAAACAAGCCATTGCTGTAGACAAAGCGATCACTACAAAAGAAAAGATAGATCTGGAAAAAAACAAGGAACATTTCAAAAGACAATCCGTGGAGAGTGACATCACACGTGCAGACCTGCAGAAAGAGAGAGCTAGTCTTGATCAGATGAGTGTGGAGATCTTTAAGCAAAAACAGGACCTAGAGAGAGAAAGAGGTGAACTGTTAGAACGGCATCAGCTGATGGAAACACTAAAAAAGGACATTGAAAATGTGGAACAACTCAGAAAAGAGCTTTCAGATCAAAAAGAAGTGACTGAGAAAAGCAGAACACAGCTGAAACAAGACATAGATGACATGGAACAAAACAAATCAAATCTGCAAAAAGAATTACAGGAGATAAAAGTTCAAAAACAGGATATTCAAGATGAAAGAGCTCAACTAGAGCAAATTAAAGCTGAGTTAGCAAAAGAAAGAGAAGCAAATGATGAAATGTTGAGAGAGGCTAAGAAAGAAATGGAGAAATTGAAGGAGATCAAATCAAATATTCTAATCCAAAAAGAAGAGTTTGAGACTAAAAGACAGTCAGAAGTAGAGGAACTCATTGGTATGAGAGCTGAAATACTCAAACAGAAAGAGGAATTAGAGGACAAGATGCAAAAGACTAAACGTGAAATGAAAGAATTGAAGCTTCTTCAGGATGAAACTGATGGGAAGAGGAAAGATCTTGAACACAAGATGAGACAGGCAACAAGAAAGAAAGATGAGCTGGAGAAAATGAGAGCTTATATTGAAAGTGCAAATGAGAAACTTGAAATGAACAGGGTCCTGTTAAGTATAGAGCTTGATGAGATGGAGCGAATGAAAGCTGAGAAACAACGAGCGGGAGAAGAACTACATATGGAAGAGAGAGCCGGAGATCTGGAAGAGAAAGAACAAATAAACACCAAGATACAGAGGCTTATTCAAGAGGCTGAACATGACCTGGAAAGAAGCATGCAGAGAGATGTTAATGTTCAAGCGGATTCAGAAGAAAGGCAAGAAATGAGTGCTTACATGCAGAGGCTGATTCAGGAAATTGAGCATGTCAGAGAGGTTCTCAGAAGAATGAAAGATGAAGTCAAGGCTGCTAGAAAAGAAAGATTTGAACTGGAGAACATAAGGCTGGAAATTGAAGCCATGAAACAGAGCATGAAAGAAACCTATGAGCAACAGAACAATGAGATACAAAAAGAGAAGCAGCAAATAGAGAGTACCAAAGACTTGTTGAGCAGAGAGCGAAGTGATCTTGAGCAAAATAGAGCTGATTTGGAGAGAAAAAAACAAGAAATGGCATTGGACAAACAAAAACTCCATGATGAAAATGAACTGCTGAAGACAGAAACGGCTGACATGAAGAAACAATATGAAATTCTCCAAAGCCATCTAAAAGAAACTAGAGAAAGTGCAGGAGAAACAGTTACACTTTCTAAGAAAATGAAAGGAATGGGGAGAGATTCAGAGGAATTAAGGGAGAAAATGGAAGCATTAAGCATGGGCGACCAGCAAGAAGAGAGTGAGAGTCAGTTAGATAAAGTTAAAAGACAAATAGACAAACTGACAGAGTTGAAGGCTGAGCTGGATCAACAGCAGGTAGAACTTGAGAAAAATAAAGCAGACTTTAAACATCAGATGGATGAGCTAGAAAACATGAGGTCTGAGATATTAAAACATAAAAAGGACACGAGAGAGGTGGAGCTGATGGATATACAGAGACAAAGAGAGGTCCTAGAAACAAGGATTCAGAAAATGATGCACGAGAAGGGAGAACTGGAAGTCTTAAGGTCTGAGATAGTCATAGAAAAGAAAGATCTGGACCAGAAGATGAAACAAGTTATGAGAAAGAGGGATGAGATGGAGAAAATGAAGACTGATATAGCAAAGGCCAAAGAGGAGATCAACAGAGATCGACAGGAGCTGGAAATACTCAGGAATGATGTTCAAAGCTCAAGAGAGGATTTTGAACTATTGGTGGAGAAAACTGTGAATCTAGAAAATGAGGAAACTACCAATGCAGACATCCAAAGACTGATTTTAGAGGTTGTGAAAATCAGCGAAATGGTGAGAAATCTAAAAGTTGACATGGAGAACCGGATGGAGGAAAGTAAGGTGGTGAGAGATGAAAAGGAAAACTTCAAGTCTGAGATCCAGAGGCTCATTCAAGATATTGGACCAATACGGGAACATCTTGGAAGCCTTAGAGAAGATATAGAAACCATCAGAAGAGACAAGAATGAATTGGAAAAGATGAGGGCAGAACTTGTAGAGAAGCAACAGGCAGAAGAGAGCATGCTGCAGAAAGAAAGAGAAAAACTGGAGCAGCTGAAAGATGAGATAAACAGAGAAAAGGAGGATATGGAGACCAAGAGAGAGCTGATTAAGGAAGAAATAGCTAAAGAAAAAATGGAAGAGTTCAAAGACACAAGAAAGAACAAGAAAGAACTGCAAATGGTCACTGAGGAACTCTTGAGAAACAAGAGTGATGTAGAACAGCTCAACAAAGATATAGAAAACCTGAGGCAAACCATGGAAGAAATGAAAACACTGCATGAAAAGAAAAGGGCTGAACTGGAAGGCATTATTTCTGAAGTAAAGAGGACAGAGCAGATACTGGAGAAGCAGAAACATGAGTTGGAGGAGAAGGGTTGGATTGTTAAAGAAATAGAGAAAAAGAAAGACATACTTGAAAAGATCAATATGGAAATACTGAGGAAGAGAGAAGATATGGAAAAAGAAATGGACAATTTAAGGCACAAAAAGCAAGAGCTGGAGCTCTTTAGAGGTGAACTCCAGAGACAGAGAGTTGATGTTGAATCTTCAAAACAAGCTTTGATCATAGAGAAAGATCGGTTAGAAGATGATCAAGCTGAAATCAATCAACAAAGGCATGAAGTGAGTGCTGCCATGAAGGCCTATGATGTGGAACTGAAAAATCTAGAAAAGATGAGGAATGAACTAGAAAATGAGAGGGCTAAACTTGACGAAAAGCTCCATGATGCCACAAAAGCAGAGAAGAAACTAGAGGAAATGAAGAGTGTACTAAACAAACAAAAAGAGCAAGTGGAAGTAATGAAGCAGATGGTCATCACAGAGAGACATTTAATTGAACAAGAGAATGCTGAGCTTCAGAAGAAGTCAGAGATCACTGACAGACTCATTCAGGAAGCAAACAATGAGAGAGACAGATTAACAGACCTCAGTCTAAAACTTCAAATGCAAAGAGAAGATATAGAGAATATCATCACAGAAATAGAGACCAAGAAGAAAAATCTAAATATAATGAGTGCAGAACTTCAAGATGATAAGATACGACTGAAAAATGACAGGGATGTTTATGAAAGGGAAATGACACATCTGCAGCTTAAGAGGGAAGAGTTAGTGATGGAAACAGAGGACCTGGAAAGAAAAACCTTACAGCAGAAAGAACAAGATGAGATGGCGAAACGAGAGATTCAAAATCAGAAAGAGGCTCTAGAGCAAATGAAGGTGGACATTCTGAAGGAAAGAGAGGATTTTGACAAAGAGAAGAAAAATGTACATTCAGAAAAACAGAAACTGGATACACAACAAGGAGAACTGCAAAGAAAGGAATGTGAGCTTGAAAATAGAGTAAAAACTTTCATGGAAGAGCAGCAGCAGCTGAAACAGACTCAAGATGAAATATATAAAATCAAGAAGGAGATTCAAAGCAATCTGGAAATAAAGGAGGCTGAAATTCAAGAGGAGAGACAGAGATTAATGGAAATGGGTGAAACAATGACAAGAGAATGCAATGAATACAGAAATCTGATTGAAGAAGTGAAGAAAGAAAAAGAACAGATTGAAATCAGCAAAAAGTTGATGGATCAAGAGAAGGACGATCTTGAAAACATGAAAAATGATCTGGAGATGCAATTGCAAAATCTAAGGTATGACAAACTAAAAGTAGAAGATGAGATGAAAGCACTAGAGCAGATAAGGGCAGAATCCAAAGAGATTCAAAATGTTATCAAGAAGGAAAGGCAGGATCATGAGAAATGCTGGGAGGAGATTGAGGATGAAAAGCAAAGAGTGGAGGAAGAAATCAGACAATTAGAGAGACAGAGGGAAGAAACGTATAAACTTCACAGCGAGTTGCAAATAATTAGAGATGACATTGAAAGTAGGAAAGAAAAGATTGATAAAGAAATTAAAGAATTGTTGCAAATGAGGGTTGAACTGGAGAGAACAAAAGTGGAAATCAAAAAGGATAATCAACAACTTCAAGATGATAAATTTAACCTTGAAAAGACAAAAGCTGAGATAAAGATACAGACAGATAAATTGATACTACTAGACACTAATTTAAAGGAGAAAGAAAGAGAAATGAAAATCCAACTAGATAAAGACAGAGAAGAAATTAAATTTCTGTCTGAAGAGAGTGAAATGAAAATGAGGGACCTTGATATGATGATGAAGGTGATGGAGAGACAAAAGCAAGAAATTGAGAAAACAAAAGTGATGCTTGAAAAGGAAAAGACAGAAATTGATAAAGAAAAGAAAGACTTGGAAAACCAAATGATGGACCAGACTGAGCAGATAGAAAAGGACAGACTGGCCCTTGAGGAGATGAAGGAAGAACTTCTTCATGAAAAACAAGAAATGGAGGAAGAGAGGAATAACTTGATGGCTTTAAGCAACAAACTAGAAGTTTTAAGAGCAGAGACAAGGAACAAGCAAAATGAAAATGAGATTTTGAAGAAGAAACTTATTTTGGAAAAATCAAACATAGAGGAATTGCAGGTTGAGGTACTTAACCAGCAGCGACAGAGTGATCAAACCAGTGAGGAAAACAAGAAAGAGAGAGAAGATCTGGAAAAACAGAGGTTTGAAACTGAACAGCAGAAACAGATGTTGGAGCTTAGCATCATAAAAATTAATGAGGAGAAGCAAAAACTTCAGAAAGCCAAAGAAGAAATGGAAAACATAAAATACATGACCAACAAAGAAAGAGACAAGGTTGAACAAATGCAAGCTGAGATACACAGTCAGATTCAGTCGACTGAACTACAAATGCAACTCATGCAAGACAAGCAGAATGCTCTTGAGGAAAAAGAGCTAAACATACAGAGGAGGGAAAGGGAAGTAGAGAGGAGAAACATAGAATTAGATGGAATCGCTGCTCAGCTTCACATTGAACAGGAACATTTAGATACTGTTCTTGAGGAAACCAATAAGAGACAACATGCCCTTGAAGTGATAAAACAAAAAAATAATAAAGACTTTGAGTTGCTTGAGAAGATACGGCATGAAATAGACAACGAAAAGATAGAAATGAAGCAGAAACAAGATGATCTGCAGATTTGGACTAAACAACAGAAAGATAAGGTTCAAGTCCAGTTAGAAGAGCTAGAGAAAGAAAGAGAAAAACTGGAAAAAATGAAGATTCTTGCTGAGAGAGAACAATCTGAAAGAGAGAGAGCTGATATAAATAGGCTAAATGGTGAAATAGAGACAATAAGACAAACAGTGATAATTCAGAAGAGTGAGCTGGAGCAGAGAGAGAAATATATTACTGAGCAGCAGCAAAGACTGGATCAAAGTGTAAAAGAGGTAACAGAAGAAAGACGTGAAATGGATAAGATGAGGCTTGAACTAGAAGCTCGGAGACATCGAATTGAAGATGACATGAACACTGTTGCAAAGCAGGAAAAAGAACTTGCACAACTGAGAGATGAAATACAAAGAGAAAAACAAGAAATTGGTGAGAACAGGAACATGAATAACAAGTTAATGAAAGATCTGGAAATTATGAAAGCCAAGCTGGAGGAACAACAAGAAGTGATCCAAACTGAAACAGAAAAACTCCAAAAGGAAAGAAAACTAGTTGACCAGACAAAATCTGAGGTTCAGAATGATGCTGAAAATCTGAAAAACGTATCTGAAGAGATCAAAAGGAAGCAAGAAAAAACTGAGATAAGGGAGGCCCACCTTAACCAAATGATGGAGCAATGTGTCAATACCATGGAAGAAACTAAGAGGAAGAAGAGTGAACTAGAAAAGACTATTGATGACATAGAAGAGCAAAATCAACTGATTAAGACTGAGAAAGACCATCTGGAAAAAGAGAGACATAACATTGAAAAGGAAAAAGAAGATTTGCAAAGACGAGCTGATGACATGGAGATGCACATGACAGAACAAAAAGAAAAAGAAGAGATGAGTAAAAGGTTGATGGATGACGAGAAAAAGCTTCTTGAGGAAAAGGCTGGCGAAATTCTGAGACAAAGAGATGAAATAGAGAAAGAAAAAGAGGACATGACAAAGAAGTGGGATGAGCTGGATGTTCTTCAGAAGAAAATACAAAAACAAAGAGACGAAGTGGAAGAAATGAAATATGAGTTACAAACTGAAAAGACTAAAATGAATCAACAGCAGCAAGGACTGGATGAGATTATAAGAGCTGTGAATGAGGAGAGGAGAGATCTAGAGAACATGAGGAGTGAATGTGAAAAATACAGACAACAAATGGAAGAAGAGATGAGAGTAAAAGCAAAGATGGAGAGAGAGGAGCTTGATCAGAAGAAGCGTGATCTGGAAAGACAGAAAACTGAAATAGATAAAGACCAGAAGAAAATAGATGATGAGAGAAAGATGATTGAACAGGGGAGAAATGACCTGGAAAAGATGAGGTCTGAAATAATGACACAAAGAAAGGAAATAGAAGAAGAAAGATCAGAACTAGACAACAAAACAAAAGAGACTGATCTAGAAAAATGTGACATTAAAAGGAGCAGAGAAACTGTACAGAAATTATTGGATGAGGTGGAAGAACAGAGAAATGATATTAAACTTCATGAAGAAGAACTTGAACTTGAGAGACAAAATATCACTGATGAAAAAGATTTTCTGGCTCAAATAAAGACTGAACTGCAAAAAGAAAGTGAACGAATCAGATACATGGAAGAGGAAATAAAGAAGGAGAGAGAAACACTGAAAGAAATGGAAGCTCATCTACAAAAGGAAAAGGAAGAAATCGAGAGTGTCACTGAAGAAACAAACAGACGAAAACATGATCTTGAAAGAATGCAAAGAGAGGAACTTGATCAGATAAAGAGTGAACTGGAAAGAGAGAAAACTGAAATTGATCATGAGCAGAAGAAAATGGATGAAGACAGAAAGATGATTGAACAGGAAAGAAAAGAGCTGAATAAGATGAGGTCGGACATAATGACAGAAAGAGAGCAAATGGAAGACATGAGAGAAGCAATCAAACTAGAGAGGTCAGCACTTGACCAGAAAATACAAGAGAGTGATCTAGAAAAGGATGAAATTGAAAAGAACAAAGAAATAGTTCAGAAATTAATGGATAAAGTAGAAGAGCAGAGAAATTATATTAAACTCCAGAAAGAAGAACTTGACCTTGAAAGACAAAAGATCACTGATGAAAAATATCTTCTAGCTCAAAGTAAGACAGAACTGAAAAAAGAAAGTGAACAAATCAGATACATGGAAGAGGAAATAAAGAAGGAAATAGAAACACTGAAAGAAATGAAAACTCATCTACAAAAGGAAAAGGAAGAAATTAAGAGTGTCGCTGAAGAAACAAATAGACGAAAAGAAGATCTGGAAAGGATGAACACAGACTTAAATGAGCAAAAACAAGAGCTGAGAAAATACAGAGAGCTTCTAGAGCAGGAGAGAGAAGAAATGAATAATAAATGGATACAGTTACAGCAGAGAATTGATGAATTTGATACTCAAGTCAGGCAACAGAAGGAAAAGGATTTAATGAGACAGGAGGAGATGGAAGAAGAAAGAAAAGTTCTAGAAGAGACCAAAGTCAAGATCCTAGAGCTGAAAACTAAAGCTGAGCAGGAACGTCAAGACATAAACCTAAAAATACAAGAGTTGAACACAATGCAAAAACATATTATGAAAGAAAAAGAGAAAGATGAAGAAATAAGAGTAAAAGCAAAGATAGATAAAAAAGAACTTGATCAGATTGAGAGGGAACTGGAACAAGAGAAAACTGAAATGTACGATGACAGGAAGATGACTGAACAGGAAAGAAAAGACCTGGAAAAGATGCGGTCTGAAACAATGACACAAAGAGGGCAAATGGAAGACATGACAGAATCAATCAAACTAGAGAGGTCAGCACTTGACCAGATAATGCAAGAGGCTGATCTAGAAAAGGATGAAATTGAAAAGAACAAAGAGAAAGTTCAGAAACTACTGGATCAGGTGGGCAAACAGAGAAATTATATTATGCTCCAAAAAGAAGAACTAGACTCACTGAAAGAACAGATAATTAAAGAAAGAGAAATTAGCATAAAAGCAAAAATGGAAAGAGAGGAACTTGATCAGATAAAGAGTGAACTGGAAAGAGAGAAATCTGAAATTGATCATGAGCAGAAGAAAATGGATGATGACAGAAAGATGATTGAACAGGAAAGAAAAGAGCTGCATAAGATGAGGTTGGACATAATGACAGAAAGAGAGCAAATGGAAGACATGAGAGAAGCAATCAAACTAGAGAGGTCAGCACTTGACCAGAAAATACAAGAGAGTGATCTAGAAAAGGATGAAATTGAAAAGAACAAAGAAATAGTTCAGAAATTAATGGATAAAGTAGAAGAGCAGAGAAATTATATTAAACTCCAGAAAGAAGAACTTGACCTTGAAAGACAAAAGATCACTGATGAAAAATATCTCCTAGCTCAAAGTAAGACAGAACTGAAAAAAGAAAGTGAACAAATCAGATACATGGAAGAGGAAATAAAGAAGGAAATAGAAACACTGAAAGAAATGAAAACTCATCTACAAAAGGAAAAGGAAGAAATTGAGAGTGTCACTGAAGAAACAAATAGACAAAAAGAAGATCTGGAAAGGATGAACACAGACATAAATGAGCAAAAACAAGAGCTGAGAAAATACAGAGAGCTTCTAGAGCAGGAGAGAGAAGAAATGAATAATAAATGGATACAGTTACATCAGAGAATCGATGAATTTGATACTCAAGTCAGACAACAGAAGGAAAAGGATTTAATGAGACAGGAGGAGATGGAAGAAGAAAGAAAAGTTCTAGAAGAGACCAAAGTCAAGATCCTAGAGCTGAAAACTAAAGCTGAGCAGGAACGTCAAGACATAAACCTAAAAATACAAGAGTTGAACAAACTGCAAATACATATTATGAAAGAAAAAGAGAAAGATGAAGAAATAAGAGTAAAAGCAAAGATAGATAGAAAAGAAGTTGATCAGATTGAGAGGGAACTGGAACAAGAGAAAATTAAAATGGACGATGACAGGAAGATGACTGAACAGGAAAGAAAAGACCTGGAAAAGATGCGGTCTGAAACAATGACAAAAAGAGGGCAATTGGAAGACATGACAGAATCAATCAAACTAGAGAGGTCAGCACTTGACCAGATAATGCAAGAGGCTGATCTAGAAAAGGATGAAATTGAAAAGAACAAAGAGAAAGTTCAGAAACTACTGGATCAGGTGGGCGAACAGAGAAATTATATTACGCTCCAAAAAGAAGAACTAGACTCACTCAAAGAACAGATAATTAAAGAAAAAGAAATTAGCATAAAAGCAAAAATGGACAGAGAGGAACTTGATCAGATAAAGAGTGAACTGGAAAGAGAGAAAACTGAAATTGATCATGAGCAGAAGAAAATGGATGATGACAGAAAGATGATTGAACAGGAAAGAAAAGAGGTGCATAAGATGAGGTTGGACATAATGACAGAAAGAGAGCAAATGGAAGACATGAGAGAAGCAATCAAACTAGAGAGGTCAGCACTTGACCAGAAAATACAAGAGAGTGATCTAGAAAAGGATGAAATTGAAAAGAACAAAGAAATAGTTCAGAAATTAATGGATAAAGTAGAAGAGCAGAGAAATTATATTAAACTCCAGAAAGAAGAACTTGACCTTGAAAGACAAAAGATCACTGATGGAAAATATCTCCTAGCTCAAAGTAAAACAGAACTGAAAAAAGAAAGTGAACAAATCAGATACATGGAAGAGGAAATAAAGAAGGAAATAGAAACACTGAAAGAAATGAAAACTCATCTACAAAAGGAAAAGGAAGAAATTGAGAGTGTCGCTGAAGAAACAAATAGACAAAAAGAAGATCTGGAAAGGATGAACACAGACATAAATGAGCAAAAACAAGAGCTGAGAAAATACAGAGAGCTTCTAGAGCAGGAGAGAGAAGAAATGAATAATAAATGGATACAGTTACATCAGAGAATCGATGAATTTGATACTCAAGTCAGACAACAGAAGGAAAAGGATTTAATGAGACAGGAGGAGATGGAAGAAGAAAGAAAAGTTCTAGAAGAGACCAAAGTCAAGATCCTAGAGCTGAAAACTAAAGCTGAGCAGGAACGTCAAGACATAAACCTAAAAATACAAGAGTTGAACAAACTGCAAATACATATTATGAAAGAAAAAGAGAAAGATGAAGAAATAAGAGTAAAAGCAAAGATAGATAGAAAAGAAGTTGATCAGATTGAGAGGGAACTGGAACAAGAGAAAATTAAAATGGACGATGACAGGAAGATGACTGAACAGGAAAGAAAAGACCTGGAAAAGATGCGGTCTGAAACAATGACAAAAAGAGGGCAATTGGAAGGCATGACAGAATCAATCAAACTAGAGAGGTCAGCACTTGACCAGATAATGCAAGAGGCTGATCTAGAAAAGGATGAAATTGAAAAGAACAAAGAGAAAGTTCAGAAACTACTGGATCAGGTGGGCGAACAGAGAAATTATATTACGCTCCAAAAAGAAGAACTAGACTCACTCAAAGAACAGATAATTAAAGAAAAAGAAATTAGCATAAAAGCAAAAATGGACAGAGAGGAACTTGATCAGATAAAGAGTGAACTGGAAAGAGAGAAAACTGAAATTGATCATGAGCAGAAGAAAATGGATGATGACAGAAAGATGATTGAACAGGAAAGAAAAGAGCTGCATAAGATGAGGTCGGACATAATGACAGAAAGAGAGCAAATGGAAGACATCAGAGAAGCAATCAAACTAGAGAGGTCAGCATTTGACCAGAAAAAGCAAGAGACTGATCTAGAAAAGGATGAAATTGAAAAGAAGAAAGAAATAGTACAGAAATTAATGGATAAAGTAGAAGAGCAGAGAAATGATATTAAACTTCATGAAGAAGAACTTGAACTTGAGAGACAAAAGATCACTGATGAAAAAGATTTTCTGGCTCAAATAAAGACTGGACTGCAAAAAGAAAGTGAACGAATCAGATACATGGAAGAGGAAATAAAGAAGGAGAGAGAAACACTGAAGGAAATGGAAGCTCATCTACAAAAGGAAAAGGAAGAAATTGAGAGTGTCACTGAAGAAACAAACAGACGAAAAGAAGATCTGGAAAGGATGAACACAGACTTAAATGAGCAAAAACAAGAGCTGAGAAAATACAGAGAGCTTCTAGAGCAGGAGAGAGAAGAAATGAATAATAAATGGATACAGTTACAGCAGAGAATTGATGAATTTGATACTCAAGTCAGGCAACAGAAGGAAAAGGATTTAATAAAACAAAATGAGATGGAAGAAGAAAGAAAAGTTCTAGAAGAGACCAAAGTCAAGATCCTGGAGCTGAAAACTAAAGCTGGGCAGGAACAACAAGACATAAACGTAAAAATACAAGAGTTGAACAAACTGCAAATACATATTATGAAAGAAAAAGAGAAAGATGAAGAAATAAGAGTAAAAGCAAAGATAGATAAAAAAGAAGTTGATCAGACTGAGAGGGAACTGGAACAAGAGAAAATTGAAATGGATGATGACAGGAAGATGACTGAACAGGAAAGAAAAGACCTGGAAAAGATGCGGTCTGAAACAATGACACAAAGAGGGCAAATGGAAGACATGACAGAATCAATGAAACTAGAGAGGTCAGCACTTGACCAGATAATGCAAGAGGCTGATCTAGAAAAGGATGAAATTGAAAAGAACAAAGAGAAAGTTCAGAAACTACTGGATCAGGTGGGCGAACAGAGAAATTGTATTACTCTCCAAAAAGAAGAAATAGACTCACTGAAAGAACAGATAATTAAAGAAAAAGAAATTAGCATAAAAGCAAATATGGAAAGAGAGGAACTTGATCAGATAAAGAGTGAACTGGAAAGAGAGAAAACTGAAATTGATCATGAGCAGAAGAAAATGGATGATGACAGAAAGATGATTGAACAGGAAAGAAAAGAGCTGCATAAGATGAGGTTGGACATAATGACAGAAAGAGAGCAAATGGAAGACATGAGAGAAGCAATCAAACTAGAGAGGTCCGCATTTGACCAGAAAAAGCAAGAGATTGATCTAGAAAAGGATGAAATTGAAAAGAACAAAGAAATAGAACTTGACCATGAAAGACAAAAGATCACTGATGAAAAATATCTTCTAGCTCAAAGTAAGACAGAAATGCAAAACGAAAGTGAACAAATCAGATACATGGAGGAAAAAATAAAGAAGGAGAGAGAAACACTGAAGGAAATGAAAACTCATCTACAAAAGCAAAAGGAAGAAATTGAGAGTGTCACTGAAGAAACAAACAGACAAAAAGATGATCTGGAAAGGATGAACACAGACATAAATGAACAAAAACAAGAGTTGAAGAACTGCAGAGCCCTTCTAGAATATGAAAGAGAAGAAATAAACCAAAAATGGAAAGAGTTACAACAGAAAATTGATGAATATGAGCAGACAAAGACTATGTCTATTAGGAATGCTCTGGAGGAGACCAGAAAGAAAGAAGAAAAAACAGAAATGGAAGACAACCTTAAACAGGCTAACAAGGAATATGAAAGTGTCATAGAAGAAATAAACAGGAGAAGGAATGAACTAGAGAAAATCATGTTTGATATATCACAACGAAATCAACAGATTGAGACAGAGAAAGATCTTCTGAAGAAAGAGAGAAATAACATTGAAAAGGAAAGAGAAGATTTGCAAAGACAAGCTGATGACCTGGAGATGCACATGACAGAACAAAAAGAAAAAGAAGAGATGAGTAAAAGATCAATGGATGACGAGAAGATGCTTCTTGAGCAGAAGGCTGGCGAAATCCTGAGACAGAGAAATAAATTAGAGAAAGAAAAAGAGGACATGATGAAGAAGTTTAATGAGCTGGATGTTAATTGGAAGAAAATACAAAAAGAAAGAGACGAAATGGAAGAATTCAAATATGAGTTACAGACTGAAAAGTCTAAAATGAAACAGCAGCAGCAAAGACTGGAGGAGGTTATAAGAGCTGTGAATGAGGAGAGGAGAGATCTGGAGAACATGAAGAGTGAATGTGAAAAATACAGACAACAAATGGAAGAAGATATAAGAGTAAAAGCAAAGATGGAGAGAGAGGAACTTGATCAACTGATGGCCAAGATATTGATGAAGCAAAAAGAAACTGAAAGGAGCAAGGATATGATAGACCATCTAAAGAAGGAAATGGAGCAAACAAAAGTCAAACTGAATGCTCAAGAGGAGGAAAACAAACTGGAATTGCAAATAGTGCAAGATGAAAGGAAAGATCTGGAACAGTCCAAGGCTGAAATCAAGAGACAGATTGATGAAATAAAGCTCATGAAAGAGCAGACACACCAGTTAGAAAAAGAGAAAGAAGTGTTTGAAACATTAAAAGAAGAACATCTATCTGGACAGCTTGTTCAACAGAAGAGAGAAGAAATGGCATCTCAAGGAAAACAGATACAGACAGATGAAGTCAGCAGACTCTTAACTGAGATTCAAAGGGAAAGGGAAGAACTTGAAAGAAACAAAAAAATATTTGAACATCAGAGAGAGACACTGGACGAAATGAAGAGTAAACAACCGACACAGAGGCTGGAAGTCATTTTGGTTAGTTCTGCTACACAAACATCTGATCTAGACAATATACCTGTAGGTGACATTTCAGCCCCTCAGGAACAGATTGTTGAGGAACACACAGACATTTATAAGGAATATACAACTTTCATAACTAAAGGGAGGGAAGATGAAATAGAGAGAATGAGAGGTCAGGAGGACACAGAGCTCAAAATGAGAATAGAAGAAACGGAGATGGAGTCAAGCCAAAAGGACACCGCACTGACAGCAGAATATAAATATATACCAGATCCATCTATGATAGTAAAGTTGGAGTTCAATAATGATGAAACCAATGGCCTTGCTGACATGCTGATGACTGAGAAGAAGGAACTAGAAAAAATGAGACTTGTTTTACAGAGAGACCAGAAAGAAATTGAGACAATGAGACAACACATTGACCAAGAGAAGAATAATCTGGAGAAATATAAAGCCGCTCTTGAGAAACAATATGAAGAGATGGAGATATGCAGACAGAATATGGAAAATGAAAGATCTGAGTTAGAAATGACTCAAGATAAAATGAAGATGGACATGGAAGATATTTTAATGGAGATCAAGAGCAAACAGAAGAGAACAGAAAACATGGAAGTTCAATTTCAAAAAAAGAAGAGAGAAATGGAAACCATCTCAGATGAGATGAAACAGAGACAAGAGGAGTTGGACTTCATAAATACAGAGATAAAAACAAAGAGACAACATGATTTATCTGACATACTTGCAGAAAGAGAGGAGTCTATAAAAAGAAACATGGAGGAAATACAGACTCAAAAGGAGGCATTACAGAAGGAGAGGAATGAAGCTGAAAAAATACTTGCTGGGCTGCAGAAGGAGCAAATGGAAATGGAGATGCATCAGGCAATGTTAAACTCAGAAAGAAATGAACTGAATAGAATGAGAGTCGATCTGGAGATGCAAAAAGAGGAGCTTAGGCTTATGCAGCAAAACATAGAGACTGAAAGAGACAAGCTGGAATCAAGGATAAGAAGAGCAGAGGACATAGAGGTACTTTTGGAGGATGTACTGAAAGAAAAGAAAAGGGTAGAAGAAATGGCAGCCCAACTTTCCAAAGAACAGGAAGAGTTTAAAATGATTATGACTGAGACAAATAAATGGATAAAGGAGATTAAACAGATTGAGGAGGAAATTAAATCAAAGCAAGAAGAAATAAAGCACAATGAAGAACTGAGACAAAAAGAGCTTCATCTGCGTAGAGAAAAACTTGAAAAAATGAAGACTGAAATTCACATTGAAAGAGAAGAAATTCAAAAAATACGAAAGGAGTGTGAGAGAGAAAAACATGAACTGGAGCAAATGAAAACAGATTTGCAGAAAGAAGAACCACAGAAAACCAATGCAGAAGTACAATATGATGAAACCCACAATGTTATGGACTCATTGAAAGAAGAGAAAGAAGAAATAGAAAGGATGAAAGCCGACCTCCAGAACGAGCAGAGAGAAATTGAAAACATGATGGACATTATAAAAAGAGAGAAGACTGAGCTGGAACAGAAGAAAGCTGAAATGCAGCAAATGACTGCAGAAATAAGAACAGACAGTGATAAGAATTTGCAAGATGAAATTATGAAGACTGAAGCAATCCTCAAAGAAACCAAGAGACAGAAGAATGACCTGGAACAGATGAATGACAATTTGATCAGGGAAAAAACTGAGCTGGAAAGCACCTGTCAGGTTTTAGAAAAAGAAAAGAGAGAAGTGGAAACTAGATTACAGGATATGGTGAATGAACTGAATATTAAGCTTAAGGAGTTAGAAGATCTACAGAAGTCCAAGATTGAGGAGAGAAAGGCAGAGAAGACAAATCTGGAGAAAGTGAATGATGAGATGGCTAAAGAGTGTGAACATATTGAAAAGGAAAATGAAGATTTAAGATTGAGAAGAGAGGAGCTGCTGCAAACAAAAGAAGAAATTCAAAAGCAGACAAAAGTCCTAGAAGAACTGATGAACAAAGTGACAATTGAGAAGAGTGAGCTAGAACAAGAGAGGTGTGAAATATACAAACAAAAACAACAACTGGAAGACACTGAGGATGCTTCAGAAAGAAAGTGGGATGAGACCCAGGTGGTCACTGAAAGGTCCACACAAGATGATGAGGACATGCAAATCTTGAAAACTGAGAGAAAGAGAATAGCACATCTGAAAGATCAATTACTTAAAGAAAAAGATGATGTTGATACCAACAAAGAGAGAATTAATAGAGAAATGGAACATATGGAAAAGTTGCAAACCCAATTAGATGACCAAAAAGAAGAGATCAAGCTTGAAAAACAAAAAATAGAAGACATGAGGACTGAGATTCAAGACAAGACAAATGCTCTGGAGAAAATTATGCTGGACTTACAAAAAGAGAGGGAAAATCTAAATGCTTTAGTAATTCAACAACAAAAAGAAAGAGAAGAGATGGATTTACTAGCAGAAGAAAACAAAAGAAAAGAGGAGCATGCTGAAGTTGAGATACAAAGACAGTTACAGGACATCGAAAATATCAAGGTCAGGTTGGGAATAGAGAGGAATCAAATTGATCAGATGAATGTAGAAGTAAAGACTAGAAGTGAAGAACTAGAGAAAATAATCAGACAACAGCAAAAGGAGTTTGAAATCAAAGAGAAGGACATGCAAAGAGAAAGAAAGGCTTTGGAGATGATGCATGTTGAGCTAGAAAGGAAGACCACTGAAATGGAAAACAGGAGAGAGAAAGTAACTCTCTGGGAAGCAGATATACAGAAACAGAAAAACAATGCAGAAGAGCTAAAGAACATCTTAGAAAGAGAGAAAGCTGAAGTAAAGCGAGAAAAACAAGAGATGGAAAACATTCTAAAAACCATTAAGAGTGAGTTGGAAGACCTAGAGCAACTGAAAAATAAAATGGAGGAAGAGAAGAAAGACTTGCTGGGCAGACTGTTAGTAGAAAAACATGAGGTGGATCAATTAAAAACCGAGTTACAGTTGGAGAAGGAGAGTGTTGAAGAGGAAAAGATGAGGTTGAAGGAGTTGATGAACGAAACTGAAAATAAAAGATCTCAACTGGACAGCAACATTGTGCAGATGAACATGGACAAACTAAATATTCAAAAAGAAAAGGACTCGCTGGAGGATATCAAGGCGGATTTACAACGAAAGTCTGAAAAGCTTACTGAGGAAATCAGGAAAACAGACCAAATCCCCTCTTACAGCAGTAAAGACCAAGAGGACATGCCAAAGAGATTGGATGACATGAGAAGAAAGGAAGAAGAGCTCAGTACTATGCGTGCCGACATCGAAAGGCAGACAAAGCTTCTTCAATCTGATCTACTACTACTTCAGACCCAACAAGAGAACTTAGAAAAGAGCAAAGCAGAGAACGAGACTCTAAGAGAAGATCTTGAAAAAGAAAAAGAAAAGAATGACTTGACAATGCAAGAACTGCACAAAGAGAGGCTGGCCTTGGAGCAGCTGATCACTGAGATAACACAGCAAAGAGACACAGTGGAAAACACACAAAATGAAATAAGACTTAAAGAACATGATCTGGAAAACAAAGAAAAAGAACTTGATACGCAAAGAAAAGATATAGATAACCTAAGAAACATTGTGATGGTTGAGAAAATGCAGCTGGAAAAGAGGCAAAAAGTTATGATTCAGCAGCAGCAAGAGGTTGATGATTTGATTAATGAAAACAGAAAAATGAGAACTGATTTAGAGAGCATGAAAGCTCATCTGGAACAAGAGAGACGACAACTACAAGAAAACATCAAAACATTTGAAGACCAGAAGAATATTCTTGATCGATTCAAAGTAGATGAAGTGCAACAGAGCGATGAGCTTGAGAACATTAAAGCAGAAACAAAGAGCCAACAGGAACATCTTAGGAAGGAAAGAGAAGAGACTGATGCTCTGAAAAAAGAAATCCAGAGAAAGAAAGATGAACTGCAAATCTTAAATTTTGAGATTGAAAGGTCCAAGCATGAAATGGCAGAAAACAGAAATCAGTTTGAAAAAGAGATGGAAAATTGGAAGCAGAAAAGAACAGATTTACTGACAGAAACTGATCAGCGAGCCAAGACCAAAATAAAGAAGAAAGATGTAAAAACAATGGTGGAGAGTGAAACACAGACCCAAGCTGCTTTACAAATTGACAGAGAGGACACTGAAGAAGACCAGACAGCTGCTGAATTGCAAGCTGATCTCCAGAAACAGAAGGATGAACTAAAAGAACTGAGGAATACAATTGAAGTAGAAAAAAATCAGGTTGAAAAGAGAAAGGTTACATTAGATCAACAGCAGCAAGAGTTAGAAGACATCATGGTGGCCATCAAATGCGAGAGAGATGTGCTTGAGAAAGAGAAGTCTGAACTTGATAAACACATACATATACTCAATAAAAATATGCAGACAAAACAAGAAGAGCTTGAAAAGCTTAATGATAACATTGAAAAGCACAAACAAGAGCTTGAATACAGCAAAACGATCAGTGAGAGTGAAAAGCATTGTATCGAAAAGGAGAGGGCTGATTTAAACAGACTGAAGGAAGAGGCTGAAGTCAGCAAACAAAGTGTACAACAAGAGAGAACTTTTCTGCAACAAGATAAAAACATGTTACAGAAAGAAAAAGAGGACATGGAGGGCATTATAGAACAAAAAACAAAAACAATGGAGGAACTGCAAGAGCAAATAAACAGAAAATTATCTGAACTGGAGATGTTAAACATGGAGATTCAAGTAAGCAGACAGGAAGCAGAAATGCATCGCTTACCAGGAGAGATGAAAATAAAAGATCACTTAAAGAGAGATGCTGATGTCCTAAGAGAGGAATTACCAGTAAAGAAACAAAAAACAGATCAACTTGAGATATATCAACTGAAGGCCATCTCAACAGATGCTGAAACACAAACATCTTTGGATGACCTTAAGAAAACAGATGATAGCAGACAACAGGAAGTCATGGACACATCTGAAGTGCAAGATATTAGAAAATCTTTAAATAAACAAATAGAAGATTTGGAGAGAACGAAGACAATGATGAAAAAGGAGAGACATGAACTGGAGCAAGAGAAAACTGACATTCAAAGGCGGGAGCAGGACTTTGAGAGAAATATAAAGGAATTTATGAAGGAGAATTCAAGAAATGAAGAAAAATTGCTACAACTTACACAAGACAGGGAGGAATTATCAAACAACCTTGATGAGAAAAATAAGGAAATAGAGAGCATCACAGAAACATTCATGAGAAAGATGGGACAACTGGAAAAGACTATAGCGTCACTGAAAGAAGAGAAGGAAAACATTGAAAATGAGTTGCTTCAACAAAAGCAAAATGAACAGGAGAGACTAAAAATCCAGAGAAAAACAGATGATACTTCCATTGGAAGTGACACACATGCTGAGAAAGTCACATATAAAACAGCACTGGAACAACTACAAGACACTAAAGAGGAGAAAAAGACAGACAGAGACAGCAGTCTGGAACTGACTGGCATTTATTGGGCCAAAACAGATGAAGAAACAGAAGCACAAACCTCTAAAACTGACACCCAAGGAGAAGTTCTTCAGGTAATGGATGGCACGACCCTCGAACAAGATGAACTAAACATCATGACAGCTGAATTACAGAGGCAACATGATGAAAAGGAGAATAAAATGAAGATCATACAAACTGGCCTTCTTGAGCTGGAGAAGGCAAAGGATCACCTGCATAAATTAAGGGATGAATGTAAAACTGCTGAAGAAGAAAAGTCAGTGATCATGGAGAGTCTCGAGAGGAGGAGGAACAGCCTGGAGAAGGTTCAAGCTGAGGTGCTGAGACTTACCAAGGAGACTGAGCATCTCACACAAAGCTATGAATGCAAAAGAAGAGAACTGCAAGAAATTGAGACTGACATACAAAGACAGACAAGGACTGTGAAGACTCAACAAGAAACTAATATTCAGAGTGAACAAGAAGACCAAGAAGTAATAGCGACTACACAGTTCATTCAAGAAAACACAGAAGATGTTGAGCAGATGAGAACTCAAGAGACACAAACTGAAGACCAGGAAAGAGACACTCTACCACAGTATGAAGAGATAGATGCAATGAAAAGGAGAATACAGGAAATGAAAGATGAACTAAAAAACAGATTGCAAGACATACAGAGGAAGGAACTGGAAAAACTTGGAATGCAAAGAGAAAAAATCGAGTTGGAGCTACGAAAAGCTGAAATCGATAGATATAATGAAGCCCTCAAGCATGAGAGAGAAACAGACAGATTCAAGATCATAGAAAAGGAGAAAGAAATACTTCTGTTAAGAGAGTGTATGCTGCTTGAGATCAATCAATTGAAGAGTGAAGAAATAGAAACAAGTAGTCAGCGCTTGGAGATTATGGAGCGCCTCATTAGTGATGCAGCAGTAAGAGTGAACAGATTCAGAAGAGTTACAGACAGAGCCGTGCAAACGCTGATGCTGGAAGGAGATGGAGAGAAGTTTGGAGGAGCTCAAAGAGTGACAATTGAATGGATGGAAAGTGTCAGTGGAAGGGTGGAGACTTCTCTGGACGTCCTGACTGAAGACAGGGAGGAAGGAGCGAGAGGAGAATCCCAGAGAGGGGGCGTGGCCGGGCCAACTTCACGGAGATTGCGGCTACTGCACTGGTTCAGACGGTGCTGCTGTTGCTGCTGTCCCAGAAATCCTAGATACACTGTGGAGGACACTGATGACATTTTATAAATGCAGGTCTTTTTCATTTAGAAGTACATTTTCATATGGAATTTGACAGAAGCACGTCCTAAACAAATACAATATATGCATTATGAAGATTTTTATTTACAGGTCCTTCTCAAAAAATTAGCATATTGTGAAAAAGTTCATTATTTTCCATAATGTAATGATAAAAATTTAACTTTCATATATTTTAGATTCATTGCACACCAACTGAAATATTTCAGGTCTTTTATTGTTTTAATACTGATGATTTTGGCATACAGCTCATGAAAACCCAAAATTCCTGTCTCAAAAAATTAGCATATCATGAAAAGGTTCTCTGAACGAGCTATTAACCTAATCATCTGAATCAACTAATTAACTCTAAACACCTGCAAAAGATTCCTGAGGCTTTTAAAAACTCCCAGCCTGGTTACTGGTTACTCAAAACCGCAATCAACCGCAATCATGGGTAAGAGGTTAACCCAGATGGCCATCATTGACACCCTCAAGCAAGAGGGTAAGACACAGAAAGAAATTTCTGAACGAATAGGCTGTTCCCAGAGTGCTGTATCAAGGCACCTCAGTGGGAAGTCTGTGGGAAGGAAAAAGTGTGGCAAAAAACGCTGCACAACGAGAAGAGGTGACCGGACCCTGAGGAAGATTGTGGAGAAGGACCGATTCCAGACCTTGGGGGACCTGCGGAAGCAGTGGACTGAGTCTGGAGTAGAAACATCCAGAGCCACCGTGCGCAGGCGTGTGCTTTTGAACCAGAAACAGCGGCAGAAGCGCCTGACCTGGGCTACAGAGAAGCAGCACTGGACTGTTGCTCAGTGGTCCAAAGTACTTTTTTCGGATGAAAGCAAATTTTGCATGTCATTCGGAAATCAAGGTGCCAGAGTCTGGAGGAAGACTGGGGAGAAGGAAATGCCAAAATGCCTGAAGTCCAGTGTCAAGTACCCAAAGTCAGTGATGGTCTGGGGTGCCATGTCAGCTGCTGGTGTTGGTCCACTGTGTTTTATCAAGGGCAGGGTCAATGCAGCTAGCTATCAGGAGATTTTGGAGCACTTCATGCTTCCATCTGCTGAAAAGCTTTATGGAGATGAAGATTTCGTTTTTCAGCACGACCTGGCACCTGCTCACAGTGCCAAAACCACTGGTAAATGGTTTACTGACCATGGTATTACTGTGCTCAATTGGCCTGCCAACTCTCCTGACCTGAACCCCATTGAGAATCTGTGGGATATTGTGAAGAGAAAGTTGAGAGACGCAAGACCCAACACTCTGGATGAGCTTAAGGCCGCTATCGAAGCATCCTGGGCCTCCATAACACCTCAGCAGTGCCACAGGCTGATTGCCTCCATGCCACGCCGCATCGAAGCAGTCATTTCTGCAAAAGGATTCCCGACCAAGTATTGAGTGCATAACTGAACATAAGTATTTGAAGGTTGACTTTTTTTGTATTAAAAACACTTTTCTTTTATTGGTCGGATGAAATATGCTAATTTTTTGAGATAGGAATTTTGGGTTTTCATGAGCTGTATGCCAAAATCATCAGTATTAAAACAATAAAAGACCTGAAATATTTCAGTTGGTGTGCAATGAATCTAAAATATATGAAAGTTTAATTTTTATCATTACATTATGGAAAATAATTAACTTTTTCACAATATGCTAATTTTTTGAGAAGGACCTGTATATATTTATATGTAGTATTGAGTGAAAAAAAAAAAAACGCATAGTGGATAACATATATATTTAGTCATCTAATTACAGATTATTTGCATTGTATCAAATGTTTAATGTTTATCACAGTTCATAAAATAAAATAATAAATTAGAGCATTGCATTTTTAAAACACAACACAGAATGAATGAATGAATAAATCTTTTCATGAATACATTCAGAACATCTATACTATTAACTCCTCATATAACTCATTAGCATAAAGTGTGTGGTATGTGTGTGTGTGTGTGTTTGTGTGTGTGTGTGTGTGTGTGTGTGTGTGTGTGTGTGTGTGTGTGTGTATGTATGCATCTTCTATTTTCACTAATTTGTCAGTAAATCACTCTGGGTCAACTGATCCCGAAAATACGGATACATAGAAACTTCTGTGAGGGATGGATTTCACGAGGATCCACAGGATGCCAAAGAGCCGCTAGTAAACTACACTGGTAGGATAATTCAATTACAGAGGCCATTTAATTCCGACTGGAGAGCTTTGAGAATTTTAACCCAGTTTAACAATTATGCAATTTTTTTTTAGATGATAACACCATCGGGTGTCCATTAAAAGGATCAAACATGAGTTCCAACATATTGTTTTCAACATATTGCATATTTTTGTCTCACACACAACCAAAACATTATTTGCTATGTCTTGCTTTGGAATGAAATAAATTTAAATCTGAAACTAAAAGTTTTGTAATGTTTTTATATGCATTCACATTCAGATTTGACTAACCTTTTATTGCTGTCATGTGATCTCTTACCATATTCACCATTGTGACATATAATCATGTAGTTGGAAAGAGTTATGCAAAGAAAGAAACAGAAGAACATGTTCAGAAACACAGTGTTTTCAGCTTTAAAACAAGTCAATACAATTCTGTATTTATACAGAAAACATTCAGATTGGACTTGCCTTATATTGCAGTCAGATGAACTACTTTACCACGTCATTATGGCAGATCAAACTGTGGCATGTACATAGAAAGAGAAATGCAAATAAAGAAAGAGAAGAACATGATCAGAAATAGTAATTTTCCAAAATAACACACTCATGCTGCACTTTAGCACGTTAATAAAGGTGTTGGTGCATTTAGTGTATTTGTTAGGTTTAGTGTATTCAGATTGAATATTCAAATGTGTTCTATCTTATCATATTCACTATGACATGTAGTTGAAAAGAGACATGCAAAGAAAGAAACATGTTCAGAAATATGATTTTTGTTCAGAATAAATTTTTATAAAATCATATTGCAGTTTAACACAAGTTATCAATACAGTTTTTTAATGTTGTCACATGATCTTTTTTACCATAATCACCATTGTGTCGGCTCAAACCATGGCATGTAGTAAGAAAGAGTAATGCAAATAAAGAAACAGAGAACACTTTAGCGTGATTTGCTTAATTAACTGACTGCTATACTATACCTCAATAGAAAGTGGAGGATTTAGCAATTATATCCTACAATAGAAGAATATAAATGCCTGCACAATGTTAATTTATTTTACTATGGAAAATAAAAAGAATCAGTGGTTTATTTTAGTAATTGATTACAGATAACAGCAGCATCGACTGTCACATTTTCTCATCAGTCAATCGGTTAAAGCGTTTCACAAAACCTCCGCGTTTGACGTCGGAGTTCGGTGCGTGGGATAATGTGTTACCTAGTAACGGGGTAAACAGCTGCCACTCTGATGTCACAAACGCGTCGCGGTTCGGTACCAAAGTAACACAGTATGAACCCAAAACCAGGAAGGGGCAGTGTGAGGGGAGCAAGTCCTGGGTAAGTTACGCACAAACAGCAGAGTCCACCATTCACCAATTAACTTAGTAACGGAGCCGACTTCTAAAACCCCTACAGACACTTTTAAACTAGAGAACAAACAATGTACAGCACTGATGTTACACGTTAGGTGTCTTGGTATGTTTGTTATGTGTACCTGAGATCCTCATGCTCCGATAAATTGCACGTTAATGATGAATTTATAGTGGCAGAGAGTTATTTTGGGCTATGTTTATATTTCATGGAAATGCTTTTATTTTCTCCTCAACGAATTCCAAATCATGTTTGTCTTTCTTTCTCATCCTTTGCCACAAGCATACGTTATGCTCTACTCTGCAGCACGTGTTAATCGCGCGCCCCCTTTAGTTCAGGTGTCACGTGCAAACAGATGTAGCAAATCGTGCATCAAATGCATTTAGAGTAAATATGATGATTTTAGAAATTTAAGGAAAGAGGTAATTAGTTTATTTTTTCACGGAATTGCAAACTATAATCGGATTCTAATGATTGCATTTTTAAAAGCTTAATCAAGTTAAATATGTGCAAGTGTATTTTTTTTTTATCGGAACATTAAATACCACGTCGTGTCAGGAACCGGTTCTTTCCAGCGAAGTGATTAAAAGAACCGAATAATGTGTAATGTGTCAGTCTAGTCTTATAGCGTCACATTGAAAGTTTCTGTCCAAACACAAGAGGGCATCAGAACATCATTCTCAACACTTCTTCAAAACTCAGTTCGAGTTGGAAATCGATTTTCTTCTGTGAAGTAAATAAAAAATAATAATAAATAATAAAAATAAAAGAACATGCTAATTCAAGTAGGTCTTCAAGCAGACCTAAAACATTCCAAATCATTTATGTTTAGCACTTGCAGCAATAGACTATAGTTGCTCATTTTGATCATTAACTAATGTTTTGTCTCTGTATTTCCTGTAAACCCTGACATCAGCTTGCTCTGCATGCATATTCGTTCCTGTATGTGCTAATATTAAATGATATCATTTTAAAGCAAGCCACAACATAGCAGCTTTAATTACCTCTGCTCAAAGCACATCTTCTAATTGGCATTAAATATTAAATCCCTCTTCCTGTTGTAATGCTGCAAAAATAGTTTACACAAATCTGTGACACCAACTGACACCAAGCCAAAGAGGTGAGAAGTCATAAATATTGATGGGCCAGAACTGCTGTGCTGGTTTAATTATCCTTACTGATTAAAAGAAAAACCTAAAGCTTAAATAGATATTTCTATTGTCTATATTACAACCCTGTAAAATAAATAGAGAATTGACTAGGAAAGTAAATGGAAAATATTTTATTATTCTGTAATAGCATCATTAAAAGTGGAAAAGAGACAGTGGGCAGTGCAGTGCCAGTTTTGCCTTAATAAATGGAGTGACTCAGCTGTGTAGAAGAGGCTCATTAGCAGACTTCAGTCAGGGTCTTGTGCCCCAGGCCATAGTCTCTCATGTACAGCCTCCCCCCTGCTGGCTGAGCCACATTTGGATGTGCTGTAGAACCAGGGGAAGCTATAGAGAAAGATATATGGCCACTAAACCCCAAATGTGTGATGGTTATGCTCCTTCATGCAGGTCAGTGGATAATGTAATTTAGTGTAATGAATCTAAAATGCAAGGTGGAGGTTGACGTTGCTATATATGCACACAAACACACAGCATTTGAAATAAATCTGCGATTATTCCTCAGCATTTGATTTCAGAGCAGTTGAAACCTGCCATAAATCATACCGGCACATGTGAGGAGATGTTTACCGCAAGCAAACCCAAGCAAAGGTCACTTTCTTCCCCTTTACTGCCAAGAGCTGTCACACATCACATTCCTGCACAAACATCCCACGCAGGGAAAACACAGGACAGCTCGGTGTCCGGTAGACAGCGCTTGTGGATTGTTTCTATTTATTATGCAAATGTTAAAACATATCACTAATTGGTTTTCTGCATGAGTGGCATCTTTGAAGCAAATGTCTGGTTGCTGGTTGACACGCACATATTTAACATAATGAGTTTTCCTATTGCTATCTGTTTGTGCAATCTCTGTATTGGATGTGAGACTAAATACAGAGGACTTTCATTTTGACAAGACATTTTATATTATGACTGGCTTGCCATGGTATACGGTAGGCTAAGGGTTATACTCTATATGAGGGGCGATACTGGTAGTATTATATTGGTTTAAAGGAGAAAGCGTTATGATTGAAACTTAATTGACAACATCAGTTCCTATATCAATCCTTAAAAATGAGAAGCATTAAATGATGAGTAGTCACATAAAGAGAATGTTAAACTGTAAACCATGAGGACACATAATAATGCTTGTAGTACTGAGTGACATACATCTGAGAGTATATCAACTAAATATTTTATTTTTCAGTTATTTTAGAGCATTTATGCTTTACTCTCACATCCCAATGAACACACTGCATGTGGCTGCCTTTTTAATTGAACACATCCTTTTTGTAAATTAATAATTTAATGTACTTTTTTTATTTTTATTGTCATTTTTAGTTAAATCAAATTCTAAGTTTTGAATCTAACTGTGTAGGCAGTTGTTCAGAGAAAATCACCTTCCTTACTTCGGAAACTTTGGAATGCAGCAAAATTCTCTGAAAATCGCAATTAACTTTTGTTTCTGGACTCCTGCATTTGAATTTGTATGAATAAAAAGAGGAAGAACCTTTTCTTCTGTAGAACACAAAATACATTTTAAAGAATATTTCAACAGTTTTTGTTCATGCATTGAAAGTCAGTGGGATCCAGTGTTGTTTGGACCCAAAGTTCATCAAAATGTCTTCTTTTGTGTTCTGTTTAAAGAACCACTATACCGAGCCTGTATTTGTTTATGCTATTTATTCTATGTTTATAGTGGTTTATAGTAGTGACTTTTATTTCTGTGTGGCCATTCTGAAGGACGATTTATTCTCTTCCTTTCTCTTTTAGAGTGGGTTTTGGCTGCAGTGTAATTACTAGCTGGGAAATGTTAATGAGGTCCAGACTTTCTTTCTCTCTCTCAATGTGTTTATATTGCATTTTTCAGAAAAGAAGGGAATTTGTTCCATGGAAATGCCCTGGTATGTTCAATGCCAGATGCATATGGCTGGTTTTGGGTTTGCTGAGGAGAGTCATTCACTCTGTGCTGCTGGTCAGGAGGGGCAGTTTGTAAGACTGTGTGTTATGCTGTTAGTGTCACAGACGGCGCATGTGAAATGTCAGTTCAGAGCAGAGAACAGCAGCCTTATCACGTCCTCCTTCTGTCCAGTGCCTCGAGGGGACAGATTCTATTGTTTCTAGAAAAAGGTGAGAGGACAAGGATAGATTATACATATACCCTCACACACACACACATTCGCATACTTTCACACTGCCAGATATGTGTCCGCTCTATATCTCTCTCTCACACACTGACATTCAGACAGTTGAAACAAATGAAAAGGTGCTTTTTCTTTCAACCCATAAAACACTCATCGTGAATCTTGTGTTCTGTTTGCGGTCAGTGGTTTTAATGAGGTCCACTCGTGTGACTGCACAGATAAGGAAAAGCCTCCAAATGCTACATCGTTGTTATACTCACCTCTTTTTACAGACCAGTCTCGACCAGCCATTTAGCACCTTGGAGAGCAGCAGCACGCTTTCTTTGAAGTGCAGATTGTAAGAGATTGTGCTAATTCAGCATTTATTGACCTTCATGTCATAAATGCTCATAGACATGCACTATAGACTCACTCACCTATTGTTCTTTTTTATGTCTGTGTGAAAGAATGTCTTTAATAGAACTGTTTGTTGCGAATGTACTGCCATCACCATGGCTGTAAAAATGTTTGTCATATTTCATAAATGTGTATGATGAATGTAAACAGCATAGGCTAATTCCCAGTGAATAAACCATGGAAAGACATAGGCGGTGAAATTTACATGTCAAAGGAATGTTCTACATAGTGATCATAGAAAATAAACAACCACTATTTATGTTAGGTATAATTAAGATAATTAAATATGTAATGAGATTTATAGGACTAGAACTTAAATTTAAGAGATAATTATATAAATATATAAAATATTATATATTATTTTATATATTTTACATATTAAAGGGGTCATATGATGGTGGCAGCAACAACAATACTACAACGAGAATAAAAGTTATGCCTTCTTTCTTTGCGTGAACATCTGGGCGGCGTTATGCAAATCTTCCCACATACTGATGTAGATATGGGGGCGTGTTAGAACGAGCCATTTCAGGGGGGCGTGGACGAGTCTCAACTTTTATAAATAATATCTCTTTGGATTTGAGACTTTAGACTTTGCAACTTTGCAACAAATTTTCATCATTCACCAAGAGCTTGTAACACTCCAAAGAGAAAGGAAAATTTGAAATCACGTCATATGACCCCTTTAATGTATAATAATAGCGTAATGAATTTATATATAAATAATATTTATAATTTAAATATATTATATGTATAGTTAACAGGTAATATGTTTTATTTATTGTATAATATTACATATAAAATTAGATTTTTTAAATTATACATAAAGTGTTAATATTTTAATACATTCATATTTTAATACAATAATTAATATGTATTTTTTTTTTTAAAAAAAATAGCTGTTTGCAGTCTATGAAATGTAAATATGAATTGAATTAACACTTAATACAACACTTAGGCCCACATTTGATCAAAAGCAGTATCATAATGATTTATAACCAGTGGGGTGTAATTCAGATTTTGTGTATTATCAGGTCTTTTCAGGCCCTCCTAATTACATACCTGTCCCGTGAGATGAATGCAGAGTATACTGATCTGATAGTCTTTTTTTCATTTTGATATGTACTCTCTCCCACTGAGGCCAACTGAGGAGAGGTAGTACTGTGAGTTCTTTTAATCAGTCTAATTACTGCAATTGTTTGAGAGAAAGAAGACGTCTTATGAATGATAGCCTTGCTTTTACAGGCCGTTTAACATGGAATGTAGCTCATTTGTGTTTTTTCCATTCTAAAGAAATCTGTAGATACAGGTAGATGTGACAAGTTGTATTCACTTAATTGTTAGTATGTATTCCTGTCATGCTGTTTATTATGTTTTCTTTATAATCCAAATTGAATTCTAGTGTTAGAGAAAAGCTCTTGTATCATCATTCATCAGTCTTTCCAACTCTTTGTGATTGATTAACTGCAAAAGATGAGCGAGCTGAACTTCAAAGTAGTTTCAATAAACCTAAATTTTTGAAAGGAGTACTGAAAACAGTCTGATGATAGATTGTTATAATTGGTCTCTGTGGAAGCAAAACTGTCTGATCAATTTAAATGTAAAATTGCATCTTTACTGTCAGAGGAAACCCTGATGTTAATTTGATTTAGTTCACATTTGCTGGACTGGAGTGTCTTTTGATAGGCCACATTAATGGCTGCATTAGTGGATAAAGTGCATAGTCAGTGCTGGAGAGCTTTATAATTTCCTTTTTAGCACCGACCTGTGATGTCACCCAGCACAATTGCCTATTTAGAGCTGCATGTTTTTGTATGTGTTTTTGTATCTGCACCATTTCATATATAATTTCATGTTTAAATGTATTTATTGTTTTATTTTAAATGTTTTTTTTTTTTAAATCATATTTGGATTTTAGTCATGGTAGACACCATATTTATTTCAATATGAGCTAAAATGAATCCTAAGTCAAGTCAAATTTTCAACTATTTATTTTACTTTTTTTTTTTTAAACTGTCCTAACCCTGTCTTTTGAGAAGCCATAATAATTTGGCAAAAGATAAAATCCTAAGAAATGATACTAGCTGGTTCATATAAAAAAATCTACAACCTAAATCTAACCATAAATCCAAACCTTACATGAACCCTAAACCTAATTATGAATATAATGGGGGAAAAAAGTCATAAAAGTTTTTCATATGCACTAAATTGTATGATGCATATATGATTGCTGCCATCGCTTACTAATTATTTCAAGTTGTCGAGAGTGCTTGTACTTCTATCTTTCACAACCTTGTTTTCGTTTGCCCGCAAATTAAATATGGCATCTATCCTGACCATCTATCCTGATCCATTGTGCTTATGATGATGAATTTCTTATGGCAGCAGTGAGAATGAGAAAGAGACAAAAATTATCCAATCCATTGCATTGAATCAGAATTTAAAAGCAATTAAAAACTCATGTACAAATTATGAGTACAGTATAGATGTGCTTTCTAATATCCCACTAGCAGCAGAGGAAGACGTGAAGAGGGATGAGCCTTGTGTTTATCTCTGTCTCAACATTACAAGAGTGAAAATTGGTGTTTACAGTCACGACATTGAGCCGCATTTCAATGTTTTTCCCAAATAATTATCATAATTCAGATTGGATGGATCGAATGAACAGTTGTTTTGCAGTGAATTCTTAATGACACTCTTTGATGCAAACAAGAGACCGCCCATATTAAAATGGATGTTTGCATCTGGGGTGAGAATATTTGGCTAAGAAAGTCTGTAATTTTTCAGCGTCTTGCTGACTCATGAATTAATTATGAGCTTGATCAAACAAACACACAGCAGTGAATAGAGCATATGTGGTGAGATGCAACTGACTTGTTGAAGATAGAGATAGATAGAATAGATAGAATTATATCTCTAGATAGATAGAAAGATATATAGTAGATAGATTTGTATTTTAAGAAATTATAAAATGTATAATACAAATTATAATAATTTAACAATATTTTTAAGATTGTAATTTTATAAATTAATTTAAATAATAATAATTATTATTATTTTGTATAATATTTATTAACTTTAATGTTTGAAATTAATAATTAATTTGATATTTTATTTAATAAATGATACACTCTAAGAAAAGTCTGTATAGTACGGCCCAATGTACTGTTTTACAGACAATATTTACTTCTCCCTCCTTCATCCTTCAGTAGTGTGTGCCAAACTACTCAACCTGAATGGCACATACAGACCTGGACAGAGTATGAGTGATGACAGGACTTCATATCAGCTTCCGAGTCATCATGTGGTTGACACATCCCACAAGGACACTGATAACATGGCACTGCTCATGGACACCATCCCGGCTGAGCCCTGCCCACAGAGCTCTTCACAAACAGACTGTGACGTATCAGAACAGCTCCAAGACTCAGCACCCAAGGATGACATTCTGGAAACAGCCAGGGAAGCCAGGACAACATATTTCAGCCACCAGAAACACCAGAGCCACAGCCCGCTCACCAGACTTTATCCCTCTCTCCAGCATATCCACTTCTAAGCTTCTCATAGAAAATGGAGGAACTGGTTTATGCTGGGACCAAACTCTCCCACTCTTTTGCTGCAAACCCCCAGATATCAACTAAAAAACGGCGGGCCCCACAACCACTAAACCCTGCGGGCCCAGCTCGTCCTCCTCCTCCAGTGAGAGCTCTCCAACCGCTAGGTGAACCAAAAACAACTGATAGCTGATAGCTCTCAGTGATATATGTCAGGTCCCCGCTATGATAGCAGCAACATTCACAAATGTTTACAGAACAAGTGGGAACCCAGTGTGCCTGTAGCTTTCTCTATTTCTGTTTTATCACGTGATAGAAAGTCTAAGGCCTTATCAAGCCATATGGCTGATGCAACTAATCTGCAGCCTATTATGCATCAAACAAATATTGCTGTTGAGACAAAATGCAATGCCATCAAGTTAACATTTAAAAAAAAAAATTTATTATTAGTTTTTTTTTTTTTTTTAAATAAACGTTTTCCGTCAAAAAGCACCTGATGGAGTTTGAACTTCACATTAAACTGCTTCTGTTTCACACAAACGCCGGCACAGACGTGCATGTTCGGCTAGAATCGCCCTAAACTCGTGCATCTTCGGATGCGGAGCTGTGCGGAAAGTTACAAAAAATGCCAGGCACACCGCCACGCAAAATAAATTTGAGCGCACTCAAAGCGTGCACATCCAAGCGAACTTGCAGACGCATCGAGTATAAATCAGCCTTCAGGATTGGTGGAGGTATAGCTGCTCTATTTAAAGATGTCTATCAATGCAAGCAAGTGTCATTTGGTCCGTTCTTGTCTTTTGAATAGCTAGGGATTGTGTTGAAAGGTGCTCCACGCATTCTGTTTATCGTTATTTACAGGCCTCCAAAATACTCTACAGCCTTTGTTGAAGATTTCACAGAAATGCTATCAATGATTTCCTCAGAGTTTGACTGTTTTGCTATTGCAGGGGATTTTAATATTCATATAGATAATGCAGAAAACAAAACTACAAAAGAAAGTTGTTTTAAAAGAAAACTGTTTTACTGTCTTACCATTTTATCCATTGTTATTAAGGACGTAGCAGCACTATCTAATCACTTCTGTATTTTCTTTGATATATTGATCTCTGCTACCACTGAATCTAGATCTGTCTCTGTCAGAAAGAGATGCATTGATGAAAACATTAGTGTGCTATTTATGGAGGCTATATTTCAAACACCAAGCATTTCTGCAGACTTTGTTGATCTTCTCCTTGATTCATTTAACTCAAAAGTTAAGAATGTTATTGATGACATTGCTCCTGTTAAAGTCAGCAAGAAGACTGGCAGACAGAAATCAGCTTGGAGAAAATCAACAGCAGTAGAGAGTATGTAAAGGCAATACAGAAAAGCTGAGCAGATGTGGAGGAAGACGAAACTTGAAATTCACTATAGCACCTATAAAGACAGCCTTCATGAGCCACAGCTAGACAGACCTTCTTCTCAAACCTTATAAACAGTAACTCAAACAACACTCACACTTTTTTTGCTACTGTTGAGAGACTGACAAACCCCCCAAGTCAGATTGTCAGTGAAATTCTCTCCGACAGCAAATGCAAAGAGTTTGCTTCCTTCTTTTCTGAGAAGATCAATAATATCAGGAAGGCAATTAGCACATCCCCAAGTTATGCAGAGGTGAGACAGATTTTGACCACATTATCAAAAAGAAGATACTGTGTCTGCTTTTGGAGAAATTGATAGCAAAATTTTGGAAGAAATAGTACAGCACCTTAATTAACTGTCACCGTCCCACCTGTGGGACGCTTGGCGCTCTTTTTTGTTGTTGTCCTTTTTCTCTATAAAATCTTGATTCATCCTGTGAAAACCATTTTGAAATCGGACATTGTGTTACCATGGAAATGGTACTTTAAAATCTTATGGCGGTCTCCTCCCCCTTAGTGGGCAGTGTCAAGTGTCATATTACAAAATGCATTACGGTCTTTTAGAATCAAAACTTTTTATAATCTTGGCAACAAACATATCATTGGAAAGGTCTCAGGATTCCATATTTGGTGGTTATTTTGAGTATTGAAGTAAAATTGACAGAGAAATCTAGGGAAAAATTCATTAAACAAAATTCAAAGGAGTTTTGATGGCTCCCAGTGGCTGTTTGTGGTATGACGCTCCAAATAAAATCTTTTTTTCATATCAACTTCAAATTTGGAACATAACTTATTTAGACACATGGCTTTAATTGTATACCAATTTTAGAGTAAAACCTGTTATGTAAAATATTTATAATAAATAAAATAAAATAAAATTAATATAGCGCATTTTATTTACAGTACATTTAAACTTCTATAACTTTTTAATTCTTTAATTTTTTGAAAAAAATCCACTTTTGCCAAAATCTGCTAATTTTCTTCTTTAAAAAGAGACCAACCTTAGGTCTATATTCCAAAGTGTTCATAAAATACAACAATTTAAGTTTGGATAGTGCATTGCACTGTAATGCCTATTTTAAAAAAAATAAAAAAATGGGGGGTGATAGTCAACCGGCTATCTTGACACACTTCCCACATCTTTTTTTCAAAAGGGTGCTTAACTGTTTAGAAGCACGCCTCACTTCTTTCTGGGACTTTTCCAAACTCCCTGAAAACTGCAGATGCTAAGCCCCTTCTGAAAAAGAACAATTGAGCAACTATAGACCAATATCAAGTCTTCCTTTTATAGGCAAGATTATTGAAAAGGTAGTCTTTAATCAACTGAACAAATACTTATACTCAAATGGATACCTGGACAATTTTCAGTCTGGTTTCCGACTGCATCACAGCACAGAGACAGCGCTCATTAAGATAATCAATGATATTTGCTTAAATTCTGATTCTGGCAAATTATCTGTGCTGGTACTACTAGATCTTAGTGTTGTGTTTGACACTGTCAATCATAACATACTACTAGAGAGACTGGAAAACTGGGCCGGGCTTTCTGGGATGGTAATCAAATGGTTTAGGTCATACTTAGAAGGGAGAGTTTATTATGTGAGTATAGGAGAGAATAAGTCTAAGTGGACGTCCATGACATGCAGAGTCCCACAAGGCTCAATTCTTGCACCGCTCTTGTTTAACCTGTATATGCTCCCAGTAAGTCAAATAATGAGAAAGAACCAAATTGCCTATCACAGCTATGCTGATGATACCAAAATTTACCTTGCCTTATCTCCAAACTAAAAATACAAATTATAATAATTTAACAATATTTTTAAGATTGTAATTTTATAAATTAATTTAAATAATAATAATTATTATTATTTTGTATAATATTTATTAACTTTAATGTTTGAAATTAATAATTAATTTGATATTTTATTTAATAAATGATACACTCTAAGAAAAGTCTGTATAGTACGGCCCAATGTACTGTTTTACAGACAATATTTACTTCTCCCTCCTTCATCCTTCAGTAGTGTGTGCCAAACTACTCAACCTGAATGGCACATACAGACCTGGACAGAGTATGAGTGATGACAGGACTTCATATCAGCTTCCGAGTCATCATGTGGTTGACACATCCCACAAGGACACTGATAACATGGCACTGCTCATGGACACCATCCCGGCTGAGCCCTGCCCACAGAGCTCTTCACAAACAGACTGTGACGTATCAGAACAGCTCCAAGACTCAGCACCCAAGGATGACATTCTGGAAACAGCCAGGGAAGCCAGGACAACATATTTCAGCCACCAGAAACACCAGAGCCACAGCCCGCTCACCAGACTTTATCCCTCTCTCCAGCATATCCACTTCTAAGCTTCTCATAGAAAATGGAGGAACTGGTTTATGCTGGGACCAAACTCTCCCACTCTTTTGCTGCAAACCCCCAGATATCAACTAAAAAACGGCGGGCCCCACAACCACTAAACCCTGCGGGCCCAGCTCGTCCTCCTCCTCCAGTGAGAGCTCTCCAACCGCTAGGTGAACCAAAAACAACTGATAGCTGATAGCTCTCAGTGATATATGTCAGGTCCCCGCTATGATAGCAGCAACATTCACAAATGTTTACAGAACAAGTGGGAACCCAGTGTGCCTGTAGCTTTCTCTATTTCTGTTTTATCACGTGATAGAAAGTCTAAGGCCTTATCAAGCCATATGGCTGATGCAACTAATCTGCAGCCTATTATGCATCAAACAAATATTGCTGTTGAGACAAAATGCAATGCCATCAAGTTAACATTTAAAAAAAAAAATTTATTATTAGTTTTTTTTTTTTTTTTTAAATAAACGTTTTCCGTCAAAAAGCACCTGATGGAGTTTGAACTTCACATTAAACTGCTTCTGTTTCACACAAACGCCGGCACAGACGTGCATGTTCGGCTAGAATCGCCCTAAACTCGTGCATCTTCGGATGCGGAGCTGTGCGGAAAGTTACAAAAAATGCCAGGCACACCGCCACGCAAAATAAATTTGAGCGCACTCAAAGCGTGCACATCCAAGCGAACTTGCAGACGCATCGAGTATAAATCAGCCTTCAGGATTGGTGGAGGTATAGCTGCTCTATTTAAAGATGTCTATCAATGCAAGCAAGTGTCATTTGGTCCGTTCTTGTCTTTTGAATAGCTAGGGATTGTGTTGAAAGGTGCTCCACGCATTCTGTTTATCGTTATTTACAGGCCTCCAAAATACTCTACAGCCTTTGTTGAAGATTTCACAGAAATGCTATCAATGATTTCCTCAGAGTTTGACTGTTTTGCTATTGCAGGGGATTTTAATATTCATATAGATAATGCAGAAAACAAAACTACAAAAGAAAGTTGTTTTAAAAGAAAACTGTTTTACTGTCTTACCATTTTATCCATTGTTATTAAGGACGTAGCAGCACTATCTAATCACTTCTGTATTTTCTTTGATATATTGATCTCTGCTACCACTGAATCTAGATCTGTCTCTGTCAGAAAGAGATGCATTGATGAAAACATTAGTGTGCTATTTATGGAGGCTATATTTCAAACACCAAGCATTTCTGCAGACTTTGTTGATCTTCTCCTTGATTCATTTAACTCAAAAGTTAAGAATGTTATTGATGACATTGCTCCTGTTAAAGTCAGCAAGAAGACTGGCAGACAGAAATCAGCTTGGAGAAAATCAACAGCAGTAGAGAGTATGTAAAGGCAATACAGAAAAGCTGAGCAGATGTGGAGGAAGACGAAACTTGAAATTCACTATAGCACCTATAAAGACAGCCTTCATGAGCCACAGCTAGACAGACCTTCTTCTCAAACCTTATAAACAGTAACTCAAACAACACTCACACTTTTTTTGCTACTGTTGAGAGACTGACAAACCCCCCAAGTCAGATTGTCAGTGAAATTCTCTCCGACAGCAAATGCAAAGAGTTTGCTTCCTTCTTTTCTGAGAAGATCAATAATATCAGGAAGGCAATTAGCACATCCCCAAGTTATGCAGAGGTGAGACAGATTTTGACCACATTATCAAAAAGAAGATACTGTGTCTGCTTTTGGAGAAATTGATAGCAAAATTTTGGAAGAAATAGTACAGCACCTTAATTAACTGTCACCGTCCCACCTGTGGGACGCTTGGCGCTCTTTTTTGTTGTTGTCCTTTTTCTCTATAAAATCTTGATTCATCCTGTGAAAACCATTTTGAAATCGGACATTGTGTTACCATGGAAATGGTACTTTAAAATCTTATGGCGGTCTCCTCCCCCTTAGTGGGCAGTGTCAAGTGTCATATTACAAAATGCATTACGGTCTTTTAGAATCAAAACTTTTTATAATCTTGGCAACAAACATATCATTGGAAAGGTCTCAGGATTCCATATTTGGTGGTTATTTTGAGTATTGAAGTAAAATTGACAGAGAAATCTAGGGAAAAATTCATTAAACAAAATTCAAAGGAGTTTTGATGGCTCCCAGTGGCTGTTTGTGGTATGACGCTCCAAATAAAATCTTTTTTTCATATCAACTTCAAATTTGGAACATAACTTATTTAGACACATGGCTTTAATTGTATACCAATTTTAGAGTAAAACCTGTTATGTAAAATATTTATAATAAATAAAATAAAATAAAATTAATATAGCGCATTTTATTTACAGTACATTTAAACTTCTATAACTTTTTAATTCTTTAATTTTTTGAAAAAAATCCACTTTTGCCAAAATCTGCTAATTTTCTTCTTTAAAAAGAGACCAACCTTAGGTCTATATTCCAAAGTGTTCATAAAATACAACAATTTAAGTTTGGATAGTGCATTGCACTGTAATGCCTATTTTTAAAAAAATAAAAAAATGGGGGGTGATAGTCAACCGGCTATCTTGACACACTTCCCACATCTTTTTTTCAAAAGGGTGCTTAACTGTTTAGAAGCACGCCTCACTTCTTTCTGGGACTTTTCCAAACTCCCTGAAAACTGCAGATGCTAAGCCCCTTCTGAAAAAGAACAATTGAGCAACTATAGACCAATATCAAGTCTTCCTTTTATAGGCAAGATTATTGAAAAGGTAGTCTTTAATCAACTGAACAAATACTTATACTCAAATGGATACCTGGACAATTTTCAGTCTGGTTTCCGACTGCATCACAGCACAGAGACAGCGCTCATTAAGATAATCAATGATATTTGCTTAAATTCTGATTCTGGCAAATTATCTG
This sequence comes from allo-octoploid hybrid of Carassius auratus x Cyprinus carpio, assembly GCA_024542945.1. Taxonomy (NCBI): domain Eukaryota; kingdom Metazoa; phylum Chordata; class Actinopteri; order Cypriniformes; species allo-octoploid hybrid of Carassius auratus x Cyprinus carpio. The sequence goes on along the minus strand of CM045060.1, from coordinate 12,376,796 downwards.
TGCTGGTACTACTAGATCTTAGTGTTGTGTTTGACACTGTCAATCATAACATACTACTAGAGAGACTGGAAAACTGGGCCGGGCTTTCTGGGATGGTAATCAAATGGTTTAGGTCATACTTAGAAGGGAGAGTTTATTATGTGAGTATAGGAGAGAATAAGTCTAAGTGGACGTCCATGACATGCAGAGTCCCACAAGGCTCAATTCTTGCACCGCTCTTGTTTAACCTGTATATGCTCCCAGTAAGTCAAATAATGAGAAAGAACCAAATTGCCTATCACAGCTATGCTGATGATACCAAAATTTACCTTGCCTTATCTCCAAACTAAAAATCAAGTCAGGATTCTTGGTGTGATTCTGGAGACAGACCTTAGTTTCAGTATTCATGTCAAAGCAGTAACTAAATCAGCATACTATCATCTAAAAAAACATTGCAAGAATTAGATGTTTTGTTTCCAGTCAAGACTTGGAGAAACTTGTTCATGCCTTTATCAACAGCAGGGTGGATTATTGTAGTGGTCTTCTCACCAGCCTTCTCAAGAAGACCATTAGACAGCTGCAACTCATCCAGAACGCTGCTGCCAGAATTCTGACTAGAACCAAAAAATCTGAGCATATCACACCAGTCCTCAGGTCGTTACACTGGCTTCCAGTTATATTTAGGATTGATTTTAAAGTACTTTAACTCGTTTATAAATCACTCAATGGCCTAGGACCTAAATACATAGCAGATATGTTCACTGAATATAAACCAAACAGACCACTCAGATCATTAGGATCGAGTCAGTTAGAAATACAAAGGTTTTACACAAAACAAGGGGAGTCCACTTTTAGTTATTACGCCGCCCACAGTTGGAATCAGCTTCCAGAAGAGATCAGATGTGCTAGAACAATAGTCACATTTAAATGCAGACTCAAAACTCATCTGTTTAGCTGTGCATTTATTGAATGAGAACTGTGCAATGTACGAACTGATTGCACTATATAATTATGTAGAATCATTTTCTATTCTTAACTGTTTTCAATTCATTTTAAACCTCTTAAATCAATTTTTGAATCATTTTCAGTTTTTAAATTCCGTTTTATTGTTGTGATTATTTTTTTTATTATTATTATTTTTATTTTATTTTATTTTATGTAAAGCACTTTGAATTACCATTGTGTATGAAATGTGCTATATAAATAAACTTGCCTTGCCTTGCCTTGCCTTTAATATGAAGACATTTTCCATATTGATTTTTTTTTTCACAAGTGTTTTACCTGTATTTTGAATTACTGATTACAGTGTATTGTGTTTCAGGGTTTAAAGAAATGTTTGTACACTTAACAGAAAATGTACTGGTAATTTTTCTGCCATGACTTTACACCTTTTTCCACAGATTATTTTTTTTCTTTTCTTTTTCTTGCAGTATAATATATCACTGTTAATATATGTACACTCTAAAAAATGCTGGGTTAAAAAACAACCCAACCTTAACCCAGCTGCTGGGTCACTATTGGACAGAACACATGCTGGGTTGTTTTGACCCAAGTGCTGGGTTTAACCATTTCACCCAGAATGCTGGGTTGTTTATTTGACCCAACCAGTGGGTCAGGTTAACTGTGTTGCTGGGTTAAACATTACCTAAACATTGGGTTATTTGTTGTCTTATTGTCTTGCCACCTTTATATTTACCAATATTACCAATTATAATAAATACCGATCACAAAGGAATGTAAAATTATTATTACTATTCTGTAATACAAATACACAACACAGAAAAATGCAACTGTAAATATCTATTTAATAAGTTTTGACATTTCTTTTTAAAACAATTTTTGAATGGGTGCTGTCACACGTCATCCAACCCTAACAGACACAAATAAAAACAACCGTTATTGTAGAATAGTTTCATTAAATCACAAAACTGTGTAAACTAGGCACTGTAAATTCCTATTCTTTGTCAACTTTTTTTTCATTTTTTTTTTTTTTTTTTTTTTTGATATGCTTGAGCAGCAGATTTATATTATAGAGTTATATTCATCATTTTCTGCTTGCTTATAAATCGGTTTTGAGCAACATCTTTTTGTAATAGACTCACTCCTACTTGTTTGTGTATGTCTGCACTTGTGTGTGGAGGCTGGTCCCTCATCATTGCTTCTCATTGGTTGCTATGCAGAACATGGGTAGCTGCATGACCCACATTTCAGGAATGCCAAGGTTTGATGCTAATCGTCAATGTTAAAACAACAGGAACCAGCGCACTAAGCATCCTTACAGATAAACAAGAGCTTTGATTTTATCTAGTTTCTGGAGTATCATCATGCCAACCAACCATCACTTTGTGCTTCATTCACTGTAAGCTGTTTAGAGTGTGAAGTGTTCAAGAGTGTTCAACGACTGAGCACATAAATTTCCCCTGATTAACGGCAAGGAGGAACAACCAGCTTCTATTAACCCAGGAGATCTCCAGCCAGCTTTCAAAACCCTACTGTTTTTCAAAACGTATCTTAAAGGGGTCATGGGATTCAGTTTTTCCTTTCTCTTTTGAGTTTTACAAGCTCTTTGTACATAAAGGAGATCTGTAAAGTTGCAAAGACTAAAGTCTCAAATCCAAAGAGATATTCTTTATCAAAGTTAAGACTCTGCCACGCCCCCTGAAACGGCTCATTCAAACACGCCCCAACATATCTACATCACTATGTGACTATATTTGCGTAATGTCACCCAAATGTTCACGCAAAGAAAGCAGGCATGGTTTCAGTAACCGCAGTTAGTGTTGAAGCAGGCAGGTCAGGGAGATGCTGTGTGTTTGTAGGCAAAAGCAAAAGCGTTTTTTTTTTTTTTTTTGGCTTTCCGAAAGTGGATGCATTTAGGAATCTTAAGATTACTACAACAGAACAGCAACGCATTTTATGGACGACCGTTTCGTGAACCTAGGAGAGGAGGTAATTCTGACTTTGCTACAACAGTTTGGCGCTTCTGAATCAGCAACTGTATGTTTTGTTATTAAAGTATTTGCTATTGAATGTTCAAATGCAGAGTTTTGCCAATAGTATCTGTGTGTTGCGTTCATGCGTGTGTGTGTGTGTGTGTGTTTGTGTGTTGTGTGTGTGTGTGTGTGTGTGTGTGTGTGTGTGTGTGTGTGTGTGTGAGAGAGAGAGAGAGAGAGAGACAGGGTCACACAGTGGAGTCAGCTGTTTTAACCGTCCGTGGCTTGTGTACTGCAAACACATACGAGCTTCATCACTGTGTCTGTCACGTGACTCTGTTCCCCTTTCGGGCTTGAACTGTTGGTAAAACTAAGGACATTATTAACTGTCTTTACATTTATTTTGAAAGATAAAGCTTACGATTATGGAAAGGGGCGTTACATTTCCAGTGATTGCAGTGATCGGCCAATCACAGTGCACTGGGTCAGTTGGCCAATCAGAGCAGACTGCGCTTGTCGGAAGGAGGGACTTTGTAGAAAACGACACGTTTGAGAGAGACGGGGCATAGAGGACCTACAATAATGTACAGTATTTGAAAAATAATGTGTTTTTTGAACATTAAAGCATGTCAACATATTCTGTTACACCAAATACACAAAACATCATATGACCCCTTTAACTAATTCAGACTCTTAAGCCCAAACCCATGATTTTTGGTGCCTCACAAAGAGGGGGCTTCTTTTCCAGGGGGTTCCGTTGTCTCATTAGTATGGTCCAGTCACCATAAATAGGTCAAAACTGTTCAGGTTGAAATTATTGTAGAGTGAAATTGTTTGAAATTGTCTGAATTGGGGGCACTTCAATGTGTGCCTTGAGATCACAGCAGGTCTGACACTGATTAAAAGTAGCAGAAGTTGTTTCACTATGTTCTTCAACTGAAAGAGTTGGCAGCAAACTCTTTGGAAATGCACTTTGGTAGAACTGCTTGACACCGTACTTCATCTAATAGTGTGTTTATTAACATTGACATAGGTGTGGGCGATACGACTAAAATCTTATATAATGATATGAGTAATTTTATTTAATGGTAAAGATATATATCACAATATAGGTATTTTTGCTTTAAAAAATGTCTTTATGATGAAGTTTTTGTGACTACAGCAACATCAAGTGACCATGTAACCGCAATAGAGACAATAGTCCAAAATCTCTACCAAATGACAAATTTCTACTGGTTAATCGCATCTACCGGTATATCACCCACCCCTATATTAACATATTACACATCCATTTTATGTTTTATACCATGTGGATATATATTCATATGAATTTTGGATTTCTGGCATTCTTAAGCTTTTTTGGGATGAGGTGGATTTGCATTCTTGGGGAGCTTATACAGGAATCACTGGTTGACAGTGCAGAGGTAATTTTCAACTAATCCTGATCAATTTAGATTCAGAGACATCTCACACTATCAGTAGAATGTACTCTGTAATATGAGAAGGCCTGGGGAGTTGTGCTATTGATCACATTTGTCCTTGAGCTCGGACAGTAACTCTCTGTCTGAAAACATGTTCCAGCCAAGATGAGAATATGAGATCCATATATATAAAGCGAATCAACTTGGGGCTCTTGTTTTGTGATGATAGCTTTTGCTTTTTGTAGAGATTGAGAAATCGTGTCATGCCTGTGGTCCTAGATCTGAGCTCTTCATGCACAGAATATCCATTCAGTTTGGAAAACTTTTAGAAGAAGAGTTCAAAATTATTGTGGATCTATTTTATGGAGTGTTATTGCAATATGCCTCCAAAAACTAAGTGCAAGTTACATCTAAAACTATGTACAATACAGAGTAAGAAATCTTCCATAGACTGTATCTACCCCCACCTAGCTGAATCCTGTTTTTAATGTGTGCGTGTCAGGGTGTAATCTCCATTGTCTTAGAGTATGCATGTCGTCACATGGCACCCCTCAAGCCTGGAGGATAGCAAGCCTGAAAAACCACACATATTGCGCTTTGTGGAACAGGAAAGGCTGCGATGCAGAATTATTGCGGCCTGCCGTCTGATTGGTGTTGAACTCCATGACTGAGCAGAGGAGTGGAACCACCCCAGACATGGAGCACACTGTCTCTAGGAAAAAATGCTGCCAATGCGCGCTCATTGGCAGACTTGAGGAAGATTCTGGGGGGTAGTGGGGCGGGAGGGTGCAAAAATGGGGGAAGGGAAGGCAGGGTGTTTTCAGAGTGAAGAAGATGAAAACTAGTGTACTAAATGCTCTCGTTTACGGCTAATATTTTTGTCTTACAAGGGGGTAATATATTAGTTACATGGGAGAAATTGAAGAAAAGGGAGCTTCAGTAGCAGCAACTGTGTGTGTGTGCGTGTGTGTGTGTGTGTGTGTGTGTGTGTGTGTGTGTGTGTGTGTGTGTGTGTGTGTGTGTGTGTGTGTGTGTTTAATTAGTATCTTCCACCTTCCAGTATTTTTATTTATTTGATTATCTTTCGGTAACGGCTAACTTGTGTTCTTTAGCTTTTCAAAAACACTCCTGTAAGAACACCGTGAACCCTAAAAAGCGTTGAATTTAGTGGTCAAGTCATGTCCCTAACTATGTTGGACATAAATCTTCATTGTGTTTTCACAAATGTTTCATGTTTACCTACATCATACTTAAGTATTATATGAACATGCAAATTATAAAATAAATCATACTTAAGTATTATATGAACTTTCAAATTGTGAAATAATAACTAAACTAGCTGAAAACAGTTCAAGGCTAATTTTTTGTGTCATTACTTGACTAAATGAGCAAAAACACTGACTTCACCAAAAGGAACAGGGTTATTCCGTGTCAACATAACCAGTGGTCCCCGTCTCAAATTTTTGATTTTGTCAATATTTTTTTTTTTCTGAAGAATGATAAACATGTATAGTGTTGAAAGCCACAATTTAGAGATTCGGAGCCAGATAACATGGGGGTAAAAATGACTTTAGAAAGATGGCAGCATCATTACACAGAGATTGCTAGGTCTATTAGTAAAATCTGTTGACTTTAGCAATCTTTCTGTGACATTTAACATTTTGGCTTTCATCACTATATACTGTATGGTTATCTTTCTTCAGAAAAAAATATTGACAAAATCAAAAATTTGAGCCAGGGAAATTTCTGAAATTTGGTTGATTTGACATGGAATGATCCAGCAATGATTAGCCTAAGGATGACTTCAAATAAAACAATTTACAACAAAGTATCAACAACAGGAAGTAGAGTTAATACTTGTAGTGATTCTAACATACAAATATTTACAACTATTTGCACATCCCCATCAGTCTTAATCCATTAGTAAATGTTAGTATTATAGAACAGGGTCAGTCAAAATATGTGGGAATCAATACTAAAAGTTTAACTTGTTGTTTGACTCAAATACATTTGTATTTTCAAACCAGATTTCATACACCAGTGTCTTTCAATTGGTGTGTCGCAGGTATTTTCTGTTAGCATCATAGTGCCATATAATTGTTTATATTTGGATGGCAAAATATTAGTCTTTTGTCAAGGAAGACATGTTTTCTATTATTGTCGTCAAAGGCAGACAGTCCATCAAACTATGTAGCTTCTCACAAAATCATCGGTCATTTGGTAATATTGCTAATGCTAATGCAATATTTACCTCAGTGTTTGTTTGGTGTGTTAAGGTGCGGTAACATTTATATGATTGCAGACAAAATCCAATAATTTTAATTGGAATCTGTGCAATTTAAAATTTTGTACAAGTGTGAAACATTTCCCCAAGATTGTGCAATTTTTTATTTTTGTTTTTTTTATGCAAATTCACTGTGTTGACCAATAGAATGCTGCTTGGTTTAAAATTGACTTCTGTGTAATCAGTACTTTAAGCTTCACTACACTATTGCAAGTGGAAGATATGACTTTTTTGCCTGCAAAATTTTGCTAAAATTTCCCTAATTTAATTACACCTTTAGGCTAGTGAATCACTTTTCTGCTGAAGCGTATGCATTTATAAAATTCACAGTTCCAATTAAATCTGTCATGTCAATCATTTTGCATTTTGTTGGGCCTACAGAATGCAAAGGCCTTAGTTCTGTCATCTTCTCTCAGAAAGTTTAGCATGGTAATATTTGTGCCAATGTTAATGTGTTTTGCCTTGGCAGAATAAATCTGCTACACTGCTGTTGCTGTGGCAGAGCAAGTAGAGACTTACCTGTTCTTCAGTGTTTGTGGAATACATATCCTATTTGGATTTGCCTTCTTCATGCCCCTTTACTACTATCTCACAGCACCGTGACACATATATCATATACTGTAAATGAAATTACCCCCACATATAACATAGATAAAATTACCCCGTAGCAATTCTATCCAGGTGGAGCTGGGGAAGGTGGAGGGTTTCTGAAGAATGCTACAACTGCAACAGCAAGCACTATACTATTATTTGAATGTTGAGCAGCAACCTCATTGGCTGCTGAAGCAAAATAAACCAATCAGCTGCACCATGTGAATAATTATATGATTATATCAGACTGAGTTAGAACGTGTCGGCCTGCACCATCTAGAGTTTCATGACAGAACTTTGTATTAATATTAATATATTTTAATGGTTTATTTTAGAGACATTTATGTATATTTTTGTGCAGACTATTTTGTTACACTGTTGGGTCGCCACTTGACATTAAAGGTACAAATCTGGGTTGTGAAGTAACACTGGTTAAGAACCACTGAATTTTGAAAATGTAAGTAAATGTAACTTCAGGCATTTATCATGGTACATTTATATAGCTGCATTTGATCTGTCAATTACAAACAAAATTCTTAATGAGAATTAAATTTTTCAATTTTTTTCTCACATATCAGGGCTACATTAATCACACATGAGGTTTCACTCATGGCCCATGTTTGATGTGGAATAAATGTATTTTTTTTATGTAAAAATATAACAGAGGATATTGAAAGTAGAAAAAAAAAAAACTTGGAAAACATTCAGCAAACAGAGTTTTGTGTTGTAAAGTCAGGTCATCTGTCAGAGGCCACGCAGTTTTGCAGTTGACAGTGAGTCGGGTGAGCCAGGAATCTGTTGCTAGGAAACGCAGCACTTCAAGAGTTGGAACCCTCACATACTAATAAGCAAAACTTGAACTTGAAATGCAAACAGTGCATAATATATAGTGAAGAAACACTCAAGCATAGCCAAGACCTTAAATAACACAACATTCTATGTTTGGTCTCTATTTTTGAGCTGCTATCTACATCCATGCACACCTCACAGGCTTTTTTTTTTTTTTTTTTTTTTTTCCTGAAGCAGTGTTTTTCAGTTAATTTGCTTACCTCAGCTCTGTCTCAAGTATCATAAAGCAGAGGCAGAGCTAACAATCTTTAGACCAGTCTGTAAAAAGCCATTTCTCACTAGCAGCTCTTCTGCTGTCATCCCATTGATCTGTATCAGTAATCAATGAGCTCTCTGTGATTGCCGTTGAAACGGGAGATTTCACAGCTGTTGATTTGTGGCCCTGATGCCGAGTGGTCAGTGTAAATCAATGTCAACTGAATCCCGTAGGGCTTGACTGACCGGATACTGGCCATTGTGTTTAGTTGCGAAACCATCCGATAATAATATTAATTTGATGGGAGGGAATTTAATTAGCAGCAAGTGGTCTGTCCATGCTGGAGCGCTGAGGCGTGCCGAGTGTCATTTTTCCAAGGCAGAGGGTTCGCTGCTTATTAAATTAAAAATTAATCAATCAGTGTGTGGAGGAATGAGATAAGAAAGCAATTGAAGAGTCTAGTTCTAGCGCACATTTTAAGATAGACAGAGCTGAAATAATTGGTGCTGGTAATAATGATATATATAGCCAGTATACATTTATTCAGGGACAGTTCACCCAAAAATAAATATTTCGTTTTTTACTCTTTCTCATGTCAACCTGTTTGATGTTGTGTTTTTTTGTAAGAATTTAAATGTAGCACTTTTCCATACAATGACAGTTCATAGTAAATGCATCTGTCAAGCTCAAACAAAATATAAAATAGCATAAAAGTAGTACAGACTCCATATGGTTAGTGTGCTATATTCCATGCTTTCTGAATGAAGGAGAAAATGGGAATTTTAAATTACAATTTACAAAGAGTTTATTCTTCATTGGTTTTATTTTGTACAGTAGAGGGGTACATCTGCATAGAATATAATATATATATATATATATATATATATATATATATATATATATATATATATATATATGGACCATCCTTTCAGGCTGGACATTTTGGCAAAAATGTGACACACTAGGTATGGTTTTTACAAGAACAGCAGTAACCATTATATTGTGTATACATACATATATATATTTCACATATCATAGGCTACATTACTGCTGTTTTTGACCCCAATGTGAAATAATAATAATAAAAAAAATAATAATAAAGCTTTTTTGGCAGAAAAAAGTTTGTGTGGAGCAGCATTTACTGTGAACTGAGCCACTCTAAGATGCTGAAACACTGTATCGTGAACTGCAGACGTATAAATGAACACAGTGCTGCGCTTCACTCTGAAATATGCAGTCTGCATATTTATTAAATTAAATCACAGCCTTCATAATTTCTTAATTGTGATAATCACACTTTTCGTTATTTTTGGTTTTAATACAATTTAAGTAAATTATAATGTAGATGGACATGAAGAGGGTATGAAAGATTATCTTCAGTCATGTTCTTGAAGTCTTACAAGTCCTTGTGAGTGTGTTTGTGTATTTGTGTGCAGGTGTGTGAGTTTTATTACTTAGTTGTGTGTCACTAAATGTAGGACCATGTCCTGTTTTGCATCAAGCGCACTTTCTCCAGCTGTTATTGCAGGGTTATCCCATCTCCATTGCCTGGAGCTCTGCTGTAATTTTTATGGGCGGCAGTCAGCCCACATGTGCCTGACAGAGATGACAGAGATGAATATGCGACTCTGCCTGAATAGCTCACCTCATTCAATGAAAACATACTGCATTATTAAACCACTTCTTCATAACCAGTAAAATGGCCACTGTCACTGATGTCTTTACCTCTGTACGGAACATTTACTCTGGGTCTGAATCACTGACCTTCTCAATCGGATGTGCAATTCATCACAAGACACATTAAAACACAGAAGCCATTTCTTTTCAGCTGGTTTTATTTGAGCAGGTATCTATCAAAGCCTAGCAGCCAGCATTGTGTGCTGGTTTTAGCTGGACTATCACAATCCTTAACATGCATTTTGAGGTTGTTTCTCACATTTGAACGCTGCAGTATTATAAAGGGGAGGCTGGGGTTAGTTGTCATATGAGTGTTCAAAGTCTTTTATACTCACCAAGACTACATTGCTGTGATCAGAAATACAGTAAAAATTACAATTTCAGCATCATTCCAGTCTTCAATGTCACATGATTCTTCAGAAATCATTCTAAAATGCTATCAATGTAGAAAATGGATGTACTGCTTAATACATTTTATTTTTTGTTTTTTATTTCATAATTGCTTAATGGAATATTTAAAGGCAGGTTCTGTTGTGACAAACCCCCCACTATGTGTTCAGTGAACTGTATCTTTGTTTCTGGGCAATAACATTATTATTATTATTATTATTATTATTATTATTATTATTATTATTATTATTATTATTATTATTATTATTATTATTATGTTATTATTATTATTATTATTATTATTATTATGTTATTATTATTTTTTTTTTTTTACCACTACTATATGTTTCTGAAATTGACTTTCACAAATAAATCTACCCTGAGAAATACTCAGTGGTGCAAAAAGTGCAACATCTATCCCCAGCCTCCACTAAATGTCCTTATGATGCATTATTCATTGGTGAATTTATAAGTCTAGAACATATTGTATTGATTACACCACTGTAATTGGTCATGGATGACCTCCAAAAAAGATTATTCAATTTGGAGTTATATTAAGTGATAAATAGTGCATAGAGTATTTTGCTTGTGTCAAGAAACCCCCCATTAATAGTAAGTCACCTTCACGTGGGATTCTCAGCATGTCATTGGCAGGTTACTGACGGAAACCGCACCAGATGTTCCATCTCTTTTTCTCCTGTGACCTGCGGCACACTTGTCCCATTCTGACAGTCCAAATCCTGTGCCTCTACCATGGGGAGGGTACCTGTGACCCCCCCCCCCATAGCGGAGCCCCTACATCCCAGCCGTCAGTCCAGACACCTGTCCACCCTCTCCAGTGGATCCAGAGTACTACATCATGTAGACAAGGTCATTAAAGAACAGATCAATTGAACACACGCAGACTGATGCACACACATATAAATGAAGGTTTGGGCCTGACTTGTTAAATGAATGAGTTACAAAAGAAGTCACATTCTCTTGTGTCCCAAGCTGGTCAATATCTGACTTTGGTCATTTACATTTCCATCCAATTTGAGCCGAAAACTCACTTGAAATTAACCTGACACATGGCCGATAATCATTTTAGCGCTTGATGGTTTTTTTCTAAAAGAAAGCAAATCTCCATGGAGAATGCAATGTATGTCTGTGGGCCGAAAATATTTAATTAGGCGGGTGAGCTGCAGCTGATTGTGTGAAATGCACAACGCTTCTTGCAGGGGTGACCAGTTTAAAGCAGTCACCCCTTATTTGTTTAGTTTCACCTCCCTGAGGACCAGCCTTATGCTCTCGAAAGATGAACGGGTGGAAAACCAGTTTGATGGCTGTGCCTCTTCTCCCCCCCGCCCTCACCATTTCTATTCTGAGCAAAGTGGGGTTTTTGGGGGACTCCCCCTTGATGCCTTTGTTCCCAGCCTGGTTATATGTTTGGACTCAGTGAGGCAGAAGACAATGGGAGCGTGGTGGGTTCAGCTCAACTCCGGTTCTGAGGAAACCAGGGGTGCGGCTGACTGAACTCATTTCAGGCTTGATTTGCCCCAATAGATATGAGCTGCTTGGATTAGCATTTTGGGAGATTTTAGGTCTATTATCAAGGAAGTGCTCAGAGCAATCTGTTTAGAGTTTATGGATTGGGACGTATTACTTGTGACCTGACAGGTCTTGGCGTAAAAAAGGATGGTGTGCTTGCAGTTGGATTTATGGAGTTCTGCAGGTTTAATAGAGCAGCTCACTTTTAATGTTTTAATGTCTACTAGTAATGCTAGTTGCAACATATTGTTTCAAACCTGTATGACTTTCTCTCTTTGTGCATACAGTACAGTGAAAGTTGTTGTTTGAGTTGTTGTTTGAGTTCACTGTTGTTTAGGACCCCATTGACTTTCAATGTGAAGACAAACAAAATTTCCAAAATGTCATTGTTTATGTTCTTCAGAATAAAGTAAGTCATTAGGAATAACATGGGGATGAGGAAACAATGACAAAATAACATCATATAACATCATCATTCGCAGACAACAATTGTGATTTGCGATTTGTGTGTTTTGTTGGTGGAAATCCCCTCAGGTTCCTTTTTTAATGGAGATGGATGATTTGAAAAGTGAATCAACAGACTCCTCTTTTGTGTTTTATCGCTTGGCCAAAGTGTAGCTATCCAACTGGTATAATTATCTCCTTAAGAGAAGGCTAAACAATGCTAAATAATTAATTGCATTAGATATTGTTCTTTTTGTTCTTGCTTTTTTGTTCTCCACTTGCCTTCCCATTTCCTTTTCCAACTCTGATAACATTTGCATATTTAAATTGGATCAGCTTGGCTAGGCAATGCCCCTCCCACTTCACTGGTTGGTCCCCCACCCTTCTGCCCCCCTCCAGCTGTTCTGGAAGGTTTGAAAAATGAGTCAGTCACTGAGCACTTTCTCCAAAACAAAAACACTGGATAGGGTCTATAGTGTACTGTGCCAAACCTGTCTGCTCCACTTAGATATGGATGCGGCAGGCTACGATAAACTGATAATTATTTGTGTTATGGGCAATATTTATAAATAAATAAATAAATTTAATCAAAAATCGAACTGATATGGTACCGATACATTGTGCATCCCTAATAGTTGTACTGTGTTGATCATTATGCTCACAGTAGGTCTCCACAACAATGTGAAGATCTCTTTAGGTAGTGGTCCAGATGGCTGTTTTCTTTATCTGCCATGCTTAATGTTGCTTATAGCCTTCCTGTTAACCTATACACTGCTCAGTACACTGGCTCTTACCTTTGCACCATTGAAATAACCTTAATAACCATCAGTAGCAAATGTGTCCATTAAAGGGATAGTTCACCTTTAGTTGCTGGTCCCCATTGATTTCTATAGTATGGAAAAAATGCAAGTCAGTGGGGACCAGTAACTGAAGGTGAACTCTTCCTTTAAGAATGTGCAGTCTGTAAATTAGAACACTGGTGTTTATTGCAGCAACCCTTCTCCAAATCAAGCATTTCTCTCTAAATGAGGAATTTTGGTTTGGTTTGGTTTTATATTGGCTTTGTCAAGTCCATTTACTTTTTTTTCTATACAACTCATTCGTGCAGCCTCGTGACACCATCTGAGTGGTCATATGCTTGATAGCCTGCCTCGGCTGGAGCCCTGTGGACAAAGAATGGAGATAACCAAGGAAGGCCATTTATTTATTCTGTACAATCAGTATTCATTAGATGAAGTTGTGAAGAATATGGGGTTAGTGGGTAATGTGTTTATCATATGCAGGTGTTTGGCGTCAGTGTGGGTATGTGGTGCCGGTAAAGCTGCAGCAGCAGAGCGCCTGTCTGTTCACTCTTGAAGAAAAGACACAGCCATTTGAGTCCGGTGGGAGACACTCCACACCTGACTAGTACGCTGTCACTTCTTTTGTCCTCTCACTTAATGAGGCTTCACTGCAGACTATTGTCGATTATTCCGCTCGCTCATCCACGTGACCGCGCACTGACTGCTGCCCAGGTTAATGCTGGCAGGTGCACAGAGAGCTATCACTCCATTACTCCATTGCTTCAGGGAACTTACTAGCTGCAAATTGCTGTGTATTTAATGTTTTGAGTAGATTTTCAACAAAGTTGTGTACAATCAGGAGCTTTGAGCCATGATATGCTTTTTTGTTTTAGTTTAGTTTTGTGTTGTTACTACATGAAGTTTTTCATGCTGAAATAACATGCTTTTAGAAAATCCTAGAAACAGCGATAGTCACTAAAGTTTCAATAAATCATTATGTTTATTAATATTAATTGGAATCTGTGTATTAACATTAATTGTAATAACAAATTCTTCAGCTAAGTAGTATGGTTCATGTGCTTCACTGTAGCAACTTGACACATTAATAAACCTGCTGGCATACAGGACCCTCCACAGCCCCCATAGAGCAAGGGGGGCCCCTGACCCAATTATATGACGAGCCAGCTATGTTATGGTTAAACCTGAGTTCACTTTCTAAATGATAGAAATCTACAAAGGTTATCAGCACCATATTTCTCCTAAGAAAAGGATAAATTAAAAAGTAAGTGAGGCTAAGTTGCAAAGATATAAACTGTCTGCATGCTGTCATGACCTGTGGGCGGGGTCTCAAGATTTATGAATATGTTGCATTTATCTGCATTTTGCAAATGAGTTGGAACTAGAAATTAATTATACTTTATAACAGCAGTCATACCAGTATGTTCCAATAAAGGACTTTTAAGACAATAAAAGACAATATATTTAAGTTGATACATTAAAAACAAATTATCATTTGACCTCATATTAGTTCTAGTTAGCCTTAAAAAAGTAAATAAATAAATAAATATTTTTAAATGAAAATTAAAGCACAAAAAGAAAGAAAAAAAAATACTGTATATATAGTGGATTTTTTAATGAAAAATTCCATTGTGATCTGAGATTTTGAAAAACAGTAAGTGAATGAATGACTAAATAAATCAATTAAGAGATCTAAAATTTTCAGTCAGTCAAATATCTAATATATATCAGTATATTTGTTATCGCCTCCAGAATATGTGTTATTGTCTTTATCTGTGAAAATCTCCATATCAGTGCATCCCTAGCCAGCATCATCCATTTTATGTTGTAATTCTCTTTTAATCATTCCATGTTCAATGTTTCCACGTAGAGTGTAATTGTGCTGAAGTAGACTAATTGTAGCATGCATTTCTCACTCATTGTTCACGCTGTAAGCATGTTCTGCATAAGCACCTGTTTCATGATAACGTGTTTTGCTTTTGTTTGCTTAATTGTGCAGGCCTGCTGCTGTTGAATTATCTTCTACAGGGCTCTCACTCGAGCGTGTTCCTACACACACAATAATCAGGCACGATCAGAAGGAAGTGCTGTGGCAGACCGTATGCCTGTACAGTCATTCATCACGCCCCACACAACGCTCACATCTCTCATTATGAAGCTCCTTCTCTACAAAAGCAAAGAAAAAACACAGCCTTTCCTACACACTTTTTCATTCTCAATTTCCTTCTGTTTTTTTTTTCCTCTGCCCATCTGTCTCGTTCCCTGGTCTGTTTCCTTACTATCCTCGTTTCTGCTATACTCTTTTGCCCTCAAAAGCTTTGCTTTGTTCCTCTCAATCTGTTTCTCCCCACCCCCGTTTACCCCCCTCCTCTTCTCTGTAGCTGAGCTCTAGTATTAAGGTACAGCAGCGGTGGATATCAGTGTCTCCCATGCTGTGCTTTAGACGTGTATGTGTGTGTGGCATGTTTGCATGTGTATTTCTGCCCATGGTTGAGACAGCATGGACTTATCACTGAGTTAAGCGCTGTCTGTTTTGACTCTTTAAGGAGGCCAGCTGTATCTGTAATTCCACCCAGCTGATTGTCACTAATCAGAGTTGTCTTTCTGTCTTGGTTTCTTCAATGTATCTCACATAAACTGGGGAAGAAGATGGATAGGATAATTAACTTTACTTGTAGACAGTGCTAGCCTTGTGGCCTACAGCACTGTAAGGTTACTGGTGTAAAAAGGATTCACAAGTAGAGTTACTAAAAGCATTGTATTATGTTTTGCCATTTTGCACTTAAACATGGCATTCAACCCTGTTGTAAAATGCTTTGAATGAAATAGGCCTGCTAAATGACAAATCCCCCCACAGTGGTGTCATGTTGTCCCTACAATTAACTGAGTATTTACAGTATCTGGATCAGGTCCAGATACATCAACCCTGGCTTCTGGCCACCTTAAGCTTAGCCATCAGCTCCTGCAGCCCACCTGACCCTCAGAACCTAGCTTTGATTGTTCAACTGAATTTATATATATATATATATATATATATATATATATATATATATATATATATATATATATATATATATCATTATCAGACGAACATGCATTATTTGTCATTCCGTTACATCTCATTTGATGTATTATGATTGTATATGAAGTTGACATAGGCTTTCGTTTTGGCCCCATGCCAGGTTATGGGTGCCTGCATGTGTGTGTGTTGGGTAGAGGATGGTCAGTGTGCTTGTTGTCTGTTAATGCTACAGCTTGGCTAATTTGTTCCATGGTTTTCTCTCTGTGTTGGCGGTTAGCAGGGGGTGAGCATTGTCCTTCATTACCCTAATCACTGTGAAATTACTCCAATGGACATTATCCAGGCCTGAATATTAAGGAGGACTGCATATCGCACAGTAGGAATGGTTGTTGAGTAAGAAAGAAAGGTCTAGCTGAATACAGTTTTTTTTTCTTGTTCTTGCATTGTAGAAAATGATTTTAAGCTTAAGCTAATATTAAGAATTTAACGTTTTTTACTGTGTTTACTTTATTTAGCAAGTATGTTTACTAAGATGAAAACATGTATGCTCATGCATGTTGGCAGCTTTTTCGGTGTGGTGTTATTCATGTTGGTCTATTTTTTTTTATATAAGAAAAGTCTGATAATTTCCATATGACGTGTATGCCAGCATTGTCTGGTTTCTATGTTGAGACTGAGATAGATTTCAACACTTTGTTGTTCAGGTAAAGACACTCATTATTGTACCACCAGTTACTGCATTTGAAGAAGAGCTTCTTAAGATTTTAATACATTTTAATATCATAACTATGTTGTATGCATCCAGGTATTTTTGCCTATTGTTTCATTATTTTCTGACATACTACTCATTTTATATAGTGCTAAAGTAGGCATATTCATATGAAGGGTTCATCTTTTTAAATCTCTCTATAATTCTCTTTATACAACAGTTCTTGGAATTTGGTCATAATAGATTGACGGCCTAGACTCCTAAAGTTTATGGAAAGGTGTGATTCCCCAGTCTGTTTCTGTAATGACTATGGAGACAGTATCTTATAACACTCATAACACAGCACCCCTTCTATGGTTTAAATATCATAAAGGTCAGAGCGAGCTCACATTAAATATTCATGAGGGTTTTACTACTCTCATTTGGTTGTTTTTTGGCATCCTCTCTCTCTCACTATGCCCAGAATCGGACCCCCCTCCCTTCACCTTTTCCCTTTCTCTCGCTACTCTTTCACACTCACAGCGATATCTTTTCTTTGCATCTCTTTATAGCTTTTAGTCCCAGCTGGTGCAAGTGACTCTGGTGTCTATGAATGTAGCAACCAATCCCAAATCAACTCACACACACCACAATGATGCACATGTTTCTTACCTCGGCCCCCAGCCCCTACCCCAGTTCCCTTATTGCTTAAAGAATAGTGTTATCCTTGATAGCAGGGCAAAGTGATAACAGAGAGTGATTGCAGGTGGATGCTGAATTAGTAAAGGAGAGCGAGACTGTATGAGTAAGCGCGAACGAGAGAAAGACAGAGAGGAGGGGGAAATGGGAGGTGCTGTATCAGCCAGGCTGAGCCAGGACGCAGTAGCCGCACAAGCAGCGCGCTGAGCTGAGGGATCTATTGTTCCTCCAGCTTTTTTATTTTTTCTCCTTCACTCAGACCTCATTCTTCTCCATTGACCCAGAGAACACAGTGAAGAAGAAATAAAAGGAGGGAAAATAGAGGAGTTAGTGGGGAAAGATAGAAACAAGTGGATTACCCTTTCCTGGAGGAACTGCGTACAGAAGAGTGAGAGGGACAATAGCAGGCACACGTTCCCCTGTGCCGCATCTTCTCGTGCATATATCTCCTGCTGAGTGTGTGTGTATCGTGCCGGTCTGTTTGGCCAGACTTGAGCCGTGTGGATCTATCTGGCCGGGCTAAAGCCATGGGGCTGGCCAGCAGGGCAGCAGGAAGAGGGGGCACTTCAGCAGGGGCTCTTGCCACCCTCTTCAGAGTAGCTCTGCTCTTTTTTGGGCTACGGGATGTCCAGACACAAACAGTCACCAACACAAAATCCACCTACATCTGGCAAACAGGTATGGCTGTTTTATTTAAGAACAAGTCTATACTGAAAATCTTAAATGTTGGTTGGTTTATCGAGTGTGTTCTGTTATGCTCAGAGACAGGCTTATGATAAGAAATTGATGCTGACTTCATGCCCAGTGAAAGTACATTAATTGGAGGTTACTTTTAATATGCGATGGTATAATTCATTGTGCATTTAGGGTAAAGACATTTTATAAATAAGTCCCGGCACTTAGTTTTTGTAAAAGCAGTGAGAATATTCAAGGGTATATTGTTGCTAAAGAGTGCTTGATATTTTCAGAATGTATGGGGTGGTCTTTGATTCACTGGTAACCCACCAAACTTTTATGAGATGTGTAACCACCATAGTACATCCTGCAAAATAAGAGACATGGTTGATTCTCTAGATGAAGCATGAACTTGATTTATTGTGATTAATATTAATAATAAGTGTTAATGCAATGACCGTAAATAAGTAGTGAGCCTTCCAAAAGCAACATGGTCAGAACAGCTAGTGAGATGCCTTAAGAATACCTTGCCTACAAGGATTTGTAGGTGAATATTGGAGGTGTCTGAAGTACCTGCAGAGTCATGCTCTGGTTAAGATAAGTGATTGGTGGAATGTAAAGCAGGTGTCTTTTTCTCAGTGTTGTTAGTGAGTTATTTGGTTTTGTGGTAGTATCGGGATGCAGATTTGTCATGTATGGGACATCACCGGCAGTGGAAGTCGGGGGTTGGAATAGGCTGAAGGGGGTGAGTCTGTTTTGGGATGGGGAGGGGTAGGATGGGATGCTTAAATAGTTCCCCTGGACTGGCCACAGATCGATGGGTCATTTGGCCAGGATCTCAGGCGGGAATGGATGGAGAATCTGTGGATCAATGAAGAGGGTGCAGCAGGGCCACTGGTGTCCTGCAAGAGTTGATCAATGCATAGCTTCACGGCTGGACAGAATTGAGATCCTGCAGGATCAATGGTGAATTCTGATCACTCTGGTCTAACTCAGAAGGAGCCTGATCAATGTGTGGGGTGCAAATCTGGAGAACAAGGTGTTCGATAGATCCATGGATCCAAGTGGGTTTAGATTATTTTAAGAGCACACTATAAAACATCTGATGTTTATTTGACAACTCGATTGATGTAATGGTTCAAGGAGAGATGCTACATTTTAATGCTGTTCTGTCTGGCAAAGTGAATGTTACTTTTATTCTACAAAATAAAATTCTATGTCTTTACATTGTTCTTCTTGTCTAGTGTAGTGCTGTAGTGGTACTGGGAATATCATGGCAGTGTGGTGCAGTATCCTGCCCCCACTACTGTGACTGAGTGCAGGAGATTAAACATGGGGTGAGGGAGGACAAGCATATTGGCTGAAGCAAGTTAACCTACATACACCAGAGTCTCGCTTTTGCATTTCCCATAAATACACACATAGTAAGTCCTAAAACTGAACAAGTGTTTGGTAAGTGCTTGACCTCAGAATCCCACGCAATGCCATTTAAGCAAACCTCAAGCTTTCATGGAAACCATCAATCTCCTTCTGTTGTTGTTGTTGTTGTTTTTTTTTCTTTGCCTCCATAGTTTTCCTATAATTCACTCAGTTTTTTTAGTGTTTTGATATGTAGGGACAAGGGATCAAAGTGAAAAGAGACTGGTACAACAGCGTTAGCCTATCTGCAGGGCTCATAAGGGACCAAATCCATGTTTTGATGAGAACACAATACATTTGTGTGGCTATGACAAATGGCCCTGGCAGTGTGGATCAGTACAGAGACTGATGTTCACCAGTCAGCAGAGAGTTTATTGTAGAAAAAACATTGCCTGTAGATCCCCTTGGTCCTACATGAAGAAGGGTGTCAGAAGCCTGAATTTGTTCTGTGGCAGCATTTTTGACACTTTTATCACTATACAAAACATAGTTTCATATATAATAAGATTTTTAATCCTTTGAGATATGTACCATGACAACACACTGTAACTTTCAGTTCTCAAAACTACCTCCTCAGTTTTATTGAAACTAGGATACAAAATGACTTTGCTCATCAGACAACACCATCAACACCAAATATGGCCACCATCTTTACATATCAATAACCAATTGGGTCGCTAGAAGGCTACTCATCTCACGTACAAAGGGGGTATTTCTGAAAATCATAGCAGCAAGAAACTTTTTAATTTTAGACTCTTAAGAATGGATGGAAACCTGCTGTCAATCGTCTATTATTTATTTCAGTCCTGAAGCATTTGACAGTGCAGTTTGTTTTTACATGTCCCTGTTTTCAGGGCTGTGAGGCTGTATTTGAAGACTCCAGGGAAGTGTCTGGCCCAGTTTATTGCCTTTTATCTTCCAGTCTTACACTGTAAACAGTACCCCTTTTTAACACCATTGCTGTGAAGGCCATATTGGGATCATGACTTCATTTTGTAGATTTTATAGCAAACAAGTCTCGGGTTTTGATGCTGCTTTGTATTGCTTTCACTTCCAGGGGTTTACGTATGACCATCACTCTCCGGGGGCCTCTATATGGGCCATTCGCTGCCCTACATCTGCCTGAAATAGTACATACACACTGATCTTAATCGACAGGGCTGAACTCTCTCCCTGGTCAGCATTGTGCCTAGTGGTGGCATACATGTAGGAGGAAGCTATTGAGTCTGGCAGGACCCTTCCCCCATTCACCCCACCCATGCAGTCCAGCAGATGAGATGCCTTTTATTCCCACTGAATGTGTGAATCTGCCTTTACTGCCCCATTCACTAATGTCCACCCTTCTGTTTCCTTCATTCAGCAATGTTCACGTTCTCCTTCAGCATTCTTTTCTTTAGGTCAACCTTTGACCCTGTGGTTAAAAGGGTCTTGGAAGGGCATGTCAGTGCAGGAGAACATGGGGTATCTATCGGTGGCAGGAGGCCAAGTGTCAAGCTGTTAATTTGAACATTTTCACTCAGCCAGACTTCAATACCAAAGAAGCCACATGAGAACTGCGCAGCAAGACTCTCTTTAGGCCCCTGGATCCTGGGGAAAATGCATCCATGTGCATCTCGGCTTCCTCAGTGTCCTTTGATATGGCTAATCATGGAGAAAAACAGAGAAGGAAAACATATGGAAGTGCACAAACATTCCCTAGGCAATCAAGCTGTAATTATGCCCAGCCATCAGCCTGAATTTTGCGTGCCGAGTTAGACGCGACCATTATAAGGAGGGTTGAAATGGAGTTCTTTTTCGGAATCATCAAGTGCCAAATTGCTGCTGCTTGTCTGGGTACTTTACTTGAGTATGGTCCAGCTGCTCACAACAACCTGCCTGACAAGTGCCGCCCACCCAAAATGATCCGCCTCACACAAGAACCTTGTCACATGGCTGTTTTTGCTGTCATGGTTTTTGTCACCATTTTCTACGCTTCTCTTCTTTAATTGTGCGTATCAGTGTTCTCAGCCCTAGCAGTTTTGTACTAGGTCATCTCCTCCTGCTGCCGTTTGTTGCTTAAGGTAGCATCTGTGTGCTCCCTTGCTCTTTTCTTCTCGTTTCATCCTGGAGAGCGAGGGGAGAATCCTGATGAGTGCCCGCCAAAAGATGACAAAAGACAGACTGACAGTGTGATTTGTTCCACTTGCCCCCTTCTCTCTTTCCCTTTTCTTTTGCTCACACATGCACGCTTGCACCTCATTAGCTTGCTAAGAATGGATTGCCGCCTGCATGTGCGTGGGGGAGCGGTTATAATTACCTGGGTGTGTGGCGCAAGCCCTTTTGTCATATCTAAAGGCAGCTTTCTGACAGAAGATGCTGAGAAGGCAGCTTCTGGGTTTTTTTTTTTTTCACTGACAAATTTGTATTCATCAGACATTGCATTTATTTAGATAGTCAGTTACACCAAAGAAACTGATGTTGATTTTGAAAATTAATTCAAGAAGTTAGAAGTACTAAATACATTAGCGGAATAGCACAATGTGTTCCTGATGCCCTTCTTCTCTCACTCACTACAACTCACGTTCCTGCAGTAGGCCGCTTAGCTTTCCTGAAACGTGCAAAGGGATTGCATTAATTGTGCTAAACCGCTTTAAATCAACACCTCAGTCATACACTTCCTGTCCAATGCCACCTATAGAAGGCCTTTCTACAAATAATTTTACGAAAAGATCTGATTTGTGTCTTTGTTCTCCCACACATATACACACACGTAATACACACTTGCACTATGAAAATGTATATTTCCTATTGAGGAAAGTTGTGTTTGTGTTGGGAGTTACAGTGCTTATGTCACTTGCTCGCTTTTTTTTTTTTATCTGTTATGTCTTGTGCCAAGCTTGTCTCTGAGGGGCTGAGCTGAGCAGTGCCATACTCTATTGCATAGCGACTTTTCTGATGGAGATATAAATAGCAGACAGGTTGAGCCATGCAGCAGCTGAGCTCCAGCTCTAGATCCGTGTGCTACAGACGCTAATAGGAGAGATCCTGGTGGAGGTGGGAGTGAAAGATGGAGAATAAACAAGAACAAAAAGACTGTTTGTCATCTTAGTTGATTCTTTGGTGGTGCGCTAAATTTTCACAGTGTGCTTGGATAAACACATTTGAGCAGATGATCAGTGTCTCGCACACAATGAAACACCTGCAGCTTTTGGCATGGGCAGCAAAAGTTGGCAGTTAAGCAGAAACTAAATAATACCTCTCTGATAGGTAACCTCAAGGTTTAGTCTGATTTTAATTATAGTGGCAGACAAAATAAATAAATAAAAAAAAATAATTATGGATGAATGAGAATTTCTTCATTAACAATCCTCACACACTCAGTTACAATGAATTAACACACACACACAAACAGCACCTGGTTCAACACTGGGAGTCTGATGTGAAAGCTGAGTGTAATAAGTGAGTTTGGGTGTGAGTGGGGCTTTCTTGTCTGTCTAATCAGCTAACCATAATCTGACTTGACCTTTTAGAATTCATGAAGCGTCAAGATCGAATGCCAAGTTATTGGAAGTGGCAAATCTGAAAAGTATCAAGCTAGTTTATGAAAATTTTGAGTATTACTGAGCTCTATCCATGTCAAAAGACTTCTCTCTGTGTGTGAGCATTTATTTTACCAAAATTCAAGGTGTGCATTATTTTCCCTCCATTTGGCTTCACACTTAATCAAGTCTTTATAATTTCAAAAAGAAGAAAGAAAAAACATATCAAATGCAAGAAACATTAGCTGAAGTAGCAGTGTGTTGATGCTGAAAGGTTAGCATCTCTCCATTCCAGTGGAAACTTGTCAAGTATGTACTTATTCTGCCACCCACTCAGCACCTTTTAATTTCACATCCACACACTTCCATTCTTATTTTCACCTCTTTTGTGCTTAACATGCAAATGTGTAATGTATAGTGGAGATGGGTGGGACGTGTCCCTATCACTTTTTATCAAGGCAGATTTTGTCCACAATACTTTATGAAATTTCTTGCACCAGTGATGTCCTACACAGAGAAAAAAAAAAACTCAATTTGTAGAGCTGGAGTTTGTTATTTTGTGTTGTCAGCTGTGATTTGGTGCTAAATTTATAGTTTTTATTATTGTGCAGAGTTGTTGTTGCATTTGCCATCAGCAGCAGAAAGCAAAAGTGTTTTTATTTTTATTTATTTATGTATTTATTAATTTATTGACATTCAGACTCATGCCCAATCCAGTCTAATCACAAGTTAATCAATGCATTGATTAATCAAGCTAATCAATGCAGAATTCTTAAAAAAAAAAAAAAAAAAAAAATTATTATTTTCTTCTTTACAGAATATAGAGTTTTCAGAATATAGATACTTCTGTTTGTTCTTCTTTTGGGAGCTTAAAATAGATAATTTTCTGGGAAATAAAAGTGAGAACAAACATTGGTGAAAAGGGAGAGAACATTTTATCCATGTAATTTTTCATGGCCAGATCTGCAGGGCTTACTTTAAGTGAGTTACCAGGGACCCTCAATTCATCATAGTTACGCCGCACACTCAGTCATACTCCCTGATGGAACTGCCCCCAGACTTCCGTTTTCCCACAATGCATCATTACACAGTGCCTACCTCTTTGGCTTCATTGCTTGTTTTGTATTCAGGGGCTGAAAGTGTCCTGAAAGTGAAACTCTCTAATGTAAATTTATGTAAAATTATTGTATGAGACCATCAGCTTGAAACAAAATACTTCAGTACAACCTGAGGATCTTGAGAGCGTCATCTGACAGTATTGCAAGTGTTCAGAATACTTCACTGAGAATGATAGTGCACAGTCACATTTACTATGCAAACTCCTCCATATAATCCAGTCAGTATGTGAATGGTTATGAGAGATGAATGTGTCTTGACAAGTAAATTTGCTGGAAAATTGGGGGGAAATGTCTGTTATTGTTTCAGAATGGTTCAATTATTGGGATTTCATAGTAATCCAACCAACTCCTAATATTTATGCCAATGCATTCACACATATACACACACAGCACCTTGTGTAGTTTATATTGCATTTTAAATATAATATTAAGTCTCTAAAGAATTACATAAAGATGTCATATTTAAAGTGCAGGAGATGAAGAAAACTAGTCTGTTTGACATAGAACGAGACTGTTTGCAATAATCTAAATGGCAAGGCTTTAGACTAAGTCTGGCATTACTCATATGTGGATGCTAAATGGTTTATAGATGAGGTTATTCAAAAACATCATTTAGAGCATCCTAGAGAGATTTGGAAATTAGCCTATTGAACTACACCTTAATGTATACTGTGTTTGTATTGCAAGACACTACGCCTGTAATAATACTGAAAATGGTCATGTCTATACAGGGTATACAGGGTTGAGAATGTGTAATCATTTTCCCATAGGTACACATGGATGTTTCCATAATATTCTCATAATCTTGTTATGCAGTATTGCATATTATGCTACTTGGGATTGTTTGCGATGCCCAATGCCTCATCCACAGCTGTGGCAGCACACAGAGCAGCCCATGGATGATTCATGACTCACATTTGTCCTGTTAAATATGCTTTACTTGAAGAGTTTTCCTCTCACAACATGGAGTAGTTGTACATCAGATCATTTTTATAGTGCTTCTAAAGCAAAAAATGTATGGCTACTATTGGAGGTTTTAGTTTTGGTCTCTACTGTTTACTAATTGCACAGTCCGATCCATCCTGTCAGGCACATAGCAGGGCACCTTTCTCGATTGTGCCAGCTCATAAATTTAATTTGTGATATTTTCATCAAATGTGCTGTGCCATATTTTAATGCACACAATCTTGCATGTTGAAGAAATGTGCCCTGCTACGTCCCTGACAGGCTAGTCAACACATTTCTTCAGTGAACATCAAATCTTTGGATACTGCGGTTGAAGATGCTTTTGCATTTTTTATTTATTTTTTTGTGTTATTTTCTGTATGATTCCAAACGTGATATCTAAAGATTTCAGAGGGTTGATGGAATTGCTACACGACAGCAATGTTTTGATGGTGAAATTATGTATTTCTTTCAAGTAGGGATAACTGCAGGCTGGAGCAGTGGGCGTGGCAAAAGATTAGGACATGCTGAAAGGTAGGGGCGTGGATAAAGGTCTTTCTAATTGGTTAGGGTAGGGTTAGTTTCTGTTGTAGCATTCACCTTTCAGCAAGCCACCTTTTGCCACACCGATTACTCCTACCTGCAGCAATCACAGTCTCATTACTTTTGACACTGCCCTGCCAAAAGGCAAAACATGGTAACTGGGAACTCACTGGAACTGAGAAAATTGCTTATTTTAATAGATTTGATATACACATTTTCAATTAATCTGAGCAAAATAAGTGATGTTTTATTAACAAATTTCAGGAGGAGCACGCACAGATACTTGGGTCCAGCCTTAATGCAGAGCTCAGACCCCTCGCCAAATATGAGTAACCCTTTACTCAGTTTTATTATATGTAAGTGTGAACTCATGAAAGAGGAACTGGTTTGTCACAGGACTGATTATAGTCTGAGACACGATTTTGCTAAAAACTCAGTTAAATGTGTGGCCAGTGCCTTTGTATGGCACTGCCATGCACCTTCTCCATCTGTTTCATTCATTCCATTCTTTTTTGTTGTCCTCTGCAGACATCTGCCTTTCCACTTCATTTCCCCACTAGTCACCCTGTATTCCAGATTGGATGTTGTTTTACTGCAGATGTTGTCTTGAAAAGTTTCCAAGAAACTACTGAACTGAGACGTGTTTCTGTGTCAGTTGTCAACGAGGTGATGGAATGGGTTTAATGAAATCTGATGTTATGTTCTGACAATACTCGTATACTCAGTAGGGAAATGCAGGGCATGTGCAGCCTATATGAACTGAGGTTGATATCCCTCTATCAAGGTTATTTAGCCCAGCTAATAATTCCTGGAAACCTATGTGAAGTTTTACGGCCTAGTTGATTGTTTATGGTAAGGACTGGTAAATGAAGTCACAATGTTCTGTACAGTGCCTTTATCTTTAAAGTGCTGTAGTTTGTTATCTGTTGAATGTCCAGGCAAACATGACAGAGGCAATTGTTTTGCATTACTTTCTCTCATGCTCTTTGAACAAAAAGGCAATCAGGTGTCGCTTTGACTTTGCTTTCTTTCACACACCAGTCGGTGAAATTTATCACTATACACACTAAAATGTCAGACATTTGTTGTCATTGAATTGCATTTGCTGAGTGAGTTTCATTATCGAGCTCTTTTTCCTGAAAGTATAATCAGTCATGGCATGCAGCAGGTTGGCTTCAGTCCATTCCGGAGCTTGATTGCTCAACTGTGTGTTGTTGAGCTCTACTCCCTCCACATTTCCTCAAGAGCAGCACTGGATGAGTCTCTCCAGATCTGATCATCAGCATTCAGGAAGTGTTTGTGTGTGATAGATGCAAGTCACACGATGTAGTGCCCCCTGCCAGCTGTAGCCCTGACAGTTTTGAAGGTTGTAATGAGGCACAGGATGACTGGAATGTTGAGGTGATTCATGTATATGATAGAGAGTTACACATTCATGTGCTAGCTGACATGGCAGTTGTCTTGGCTAGTTTTTGAGAATAGCTTTTGGTTACCTATGACACTTTTTATTTGCTGTCAGCTATAGTTATTCTGTGAGCATAAGCGTCTAAGATAAGTCAGTGAGTAATGTTTGTCTGACAACATTTGTGGTATTGTTTTGTGTTTGTTTTTGAATGTAATTTGTTCCCTTGGTGTCAAAAAACACTTTACTCATCTCTTCGTTATTTTTTTAGTTAAATCGCGGGAATGAATAAATACTGTGCTCTTACATTTTAACTAATATTAAGGTACGATTTTTATAAAAAGTGATCTGCAATTTCTTTAATTATGGACATTATATTTTTCACCATGTCATGAACAGGGCTGTTTAGTATATACACTGGAATAGATGTGTCATAAAAGACAAACGTCCGTAAACTGCTGGAATCATTGAATTATTAGGGCCTAGAGCACTGATGGTGTGAGGACCCTATTTGGATCGCTTTGTTTCTTCTTCTTCTCCAAAATGAATCACATTTTTGAGGGCCTAAACATTCTCAAAAACTCATGAAACTTTGAACGTGCATCAGAATTGGTGAAAATGTACATCTGATATGGGTTTCAGAATTGTGTGTGGCAAAATGGCTCAATAGCGCCACCTATGCACATTTAACAAAGTGCCCCTCATGTTTCATGTATATGTACGGAATTTGGAAGATACATGCGCACCAATACCTACATAAAAGTCTCTTGGAGCAAAATGCGACACTCAACAGCAAGTCAGTTAGTTTGTGCTGTTTTTGCCATTTTCAGGCATTGTATTTTAAGGAACTCCACCTAGAGAATTAATTAGATCAGCACCGAATTTGTCAGTGTAATCTAAATCCCTTTGTGATGTTACATTGCAAAACATTTAACTTTTAAGGCCACCGGCTGGAGGTGAGGGCCCTTTCAATGCTGCTTGCAGCTTTAATTAAACTTAAGTATCAAACCTTTTGTCTGTGGCCGTAATGGTGAAAAAAAACAAATATGCACACCTCAAATACTGGCTAATATTGTACAGTAAAAAGTAAACACTCTTCAAGCACTCATCTCTGTAACATTTACAGAGATTTACCTGAAACATTTAGCCTATATGATGAAAAAAATGTTGAGATTTAATATTATAATGCTAAATTATTGTTGTCATTAAACTATAAATTTACTATAAGTATAACTATAACTTTTTATTTAATTATTTTTATCTTCATTCATAAGTATATGGTAACACACATATTACTAGCATATTGGCATGCAAGCATGTTGCTAGCATATTGGCCACTTATAAAATGCATATTCTACATGACAATATTTTACATCCTTAATCCTACCCAATACCTAAACTTAACGACTACCTTACTAACTATTAATAAGCAGTAATTAGGAGTTTACTGAAGCAAAGGTTGTAGTTAATAGTTGGTTAAGTGTGACCATATATTTATCTATATGTCTATTTATGTATTTTAATTTTTGAAGTTGCTCCTCATGACATTCACTGCATTTTGCAATAAAATAAAAGAACATTGTGGTGTAATACGGATGGTTAAATTCACAGTGATGGGGATTGTAACGCTATTTCAGTCAAAGCCTTTCACAACAGAATATAGACAAAATAGAAAGAAGCTTGTTATAAATGTTTTGTACATAGAGGGAGCAATCAGCAGAGAGAAGTGGACCGCACTCTCTAAACACCCATCATCCAGTGTGGTGGGAGAGTTGGTATGTGAGTGATGAAGTGTCCGTCGCTCTCATTACAGTGGGACACAATAAAACAGCCCTTCCTTTCGCCTTCGGTTCTCTCCATGCCACCAACTACAATTCCAGCTGTCCTTCATTTTAATGGAACAGCACGGACAGCCCAAGAAAAATGAAGTCTACATGTCTACATACTACATCAGATCTCTCATTGTCAGAGAAGCCCAATGAGAATCTAAAGCCAATTTTAAAGAAAAAAGACAGAAAGAAAAAAAATCTAACTAACATGAAACAAACAAGTAAACAACCGTAGCTCAATCAACCGTCCATTTCTTTCCTTTGAAGTTCAGCCTCATTAAAAAGGAAAATAAGTGAAAAGAGCCATGAAAAAACTGTGCAGCATCAGCAGAACTCAGCAGGCAGAGAGAAGGTGATCCCTGTTTCTTTCCACCACATTCACCATCCCACAGTTTGACTGGAACAGCAGGTGCCCTGTTATAGATGCAGAATTTCCTTTTTATGTGTGAGAGTGTAGGTGAGAATTTGTGTTGGAATGGTCTTTGTGAGAAGTATCTTTGGATCTTTTTTTTGATGATTGACAGTCTATTCTGTGCAACTCAAACAAGATATAGAGGTTATTCTCTAGAATTCATTTGAAGTCAAGCTCGTCTATACATTGACCAACACAGAATTGTTTATTTATTTATTGCTTTAAAATTATTCATTTATTTTTTTATGTTGGGGTCACATTTATTGAAATTTTGACCAGTGTAGACTGTTTTTGTTTTGTTTGATGATGATGATGATAATAATTCAATTATTTATTATTTTAGTAGTGGTAGTAGTAGTAGTAGTAGTAGTACAATGATAGAAATAGTAATATTTATATTATTCTATAATTAGTTTTATTATTAACAATAATAATAGGAATTAAAACAATTATAAATCTGTATTACTTTGTTTTCAAACAAAGAAGTGAATTTTGCCATCGCAATTTATCGAGAAATTATACATTACATACATTTTATAAAAATGTATAGACATTCTTTTTGTGTTCTTGAAAAATAGTATATTTTTGATTTAGAAAAGAGTTAAATTAAAAGATGATATTAAATTTATATTATTTTTATACTATATATTAATAATAAGAACTTATTTAG
Organism: allo-octoploid hybrid of Carassius auratus x Cyprinus carpio; assembly: GCA_024542945.1. Lineage (NCBI taxonomy): Eukaryota > Metazoa > Chordata > Actinopteri > Cypriniformes > allo-octoploid hybrid of Carassius auratus x Cyprinus carpio. The sequence continues at coordinate 12,346,762 of CM045060.1, read as the reverse complement.
CACTGATTTGTATTGTACATCCCCACCGTCAGTGATAAAAGGACATTGTTTGTGTGTGTGTGTGTGTGTGTGTGTGTGTGTGTTCGTTATGCAGTTATATTAAAATCTGTTGACAAATTGCATTTCTTTGTTCCTTACTCAACCATTCTTTTCTTCCCCTCTTCTTGTCTAATTTTAAATGATTGTGAATCAGTGGTGGGTTTTTGTTGTGTGTGTGTGTGTGTGTGTGTGTGTGTGTGTGTGTGTTTGTTTATATGAGGTACACAGCTGGCTCTTGAGTAGCGCTCATTATTTCCTGTGTTTTTATTGCTTGCGTACTAAGTACTTCACATTGACTGTTGAAACACTGTCCAACTTATTGCCCTCCTCTTATCTCCTTCAGATTTCTAACTGAAGTGTCTGATTCATTTGTTGTTGATTGCACTTCTTTAAGCTTGAAAAAGACATTTAACTCTTCTGGTCCAATGAATCAGCTGCATGATTGGTAGCAAAAGCTATTCTTCTGGTTGACCCATAACTTATATTCTTTTGTGAAGGCATTGTGCTTTTATTTAGTGTGTGGCTTCGCTTATTAGTCCATCCGCTATATAGCCATGTGACTTTGCTCTGAGAGGTCAAAGGAAATGTCAGCTGTGTGAGGAAGACTCTGCTACTTATTTGATTGTATCCTAAAAGGAAACAGTTGTAGAATTGTTTAGCATACAAGTTATTTGTTTTTCATTGCAGGATATAGTAATATGAATGATTATAACATTAAGATTTTAAACAAATATTAAATAGAGAGTTAGAAAATATGTGATAAACCTAATAAAAAGGTCCCATGGTCTCCAGATGTAAGTAGGATATTGGGGGTGTGTGGGTGTGAGCTTGCTGAGGTTGGTTTTAGCTGTCATTCATCTCTGGCTGAAATGAAACCACCAGGTCCCTCACTGAATCCCAGCCCCCTCTAACTGTGACCATCATCTCTGAGAGATTAATGCATTGTGGGTAATTCGGGTTTGCTTGGACAATTGAGCACAGATCTGGAAGTAGCCAAACAAAATTTAGTGTGGTTTGAGGTTTTGCTAAAACCATCTCTGTTTATGTAAGAATAAAGTGCTTTGTTGTTGTGATTCTTTTGTCATTACGATTATAAGAAATGTTGTTTTTAGAAATGGCTTTACTCAAAACTATGATCAACGGCAAAAATATCTTCCTTTTTAACTTTGTTTTTTGAACCGGCCAACCCAGTTTCATAATTTCATCCCAGATCTTCAACATCTGTGTGATGTTTGGAGAGTGTAGGTTGATATTTGCATGTAAGAAGTCGTCTAATTTGAATGTTTTGTTGTGCCCTTACATATGCAGACTCAGGAGTAATCCAAGTACAGACCCCACAAGTTCCCAGCAGCAATGAAAAAGATATCACTAGAATTGAATTATCACCCAGTTAACACCTTCTGACCATAGGCAGACAACTCACTATGAGTGCACTCTGAGTGTGTTTCAAACCTCAGAGGAGAGCTGGGATTCTGTCTGTCTCTCCTCTCCTGCTCTCTCTCAACTCTTTGATCTTGGGATGATGTACGGTTGAACACACCTCAATGAGGCTTTTACCATAAATTGCATCAAGCCACAGCAATTCAGACATGTTCATGAGAGTGCACCACCTCCTCCCCATTTCACCAACTGTAGCTGAAGTAAAATATCCTCCTGATGAGTGTGCATCATGACTGAAGTGTCTTGAAGAAAATGTAAGTTTTTCTTTTTCCAAAAACATCTATCAATCTGACTGTCTGCCGTTCTTTCTATCATTCTGTCTAAATTAAAAGCCATATAGATATAGGTAATGTATGTGAATAGATGGTGCTGATAGATAGATGGTGATGGTCTTGTGTCTGAATGAGAGACAATCCCTGCATTCATTTTCCAGTGGGAAATTAAGAATTTGTGTTGTTCCAGCAGCAAAGGGATGGATTAATGCCATTAGTTCTGAAATTAAATGTCTGACAAGTGCATACTTTTAGCCATGCATTGTATTCCAGTCAATCCTTAAGCAATTCAATGCCATATAATTGCACCCATTGATGTTAATTAGATAGAAACAGGAACGCAGAATAGCAGTAATTGAGAGAGAGACAAAAACAAGGTGATTACGAGGCACTCATTTGCATATTAAGGACATGCTATTGTATGTTTTAAAACGCTAGATAATTCAGCAGTGTATTGTCTGTGAAAGAGGCAACTGTATGTACTGTATTTAATTAATTAATTAATTAATTATTATTATTATTATTTGAGATTGTATGCTTCACCAGAGGAGATACTGAAACATGATCTTGACTATTCATTTTCATATTCTTTGTTTAACTGCCCTGTTGGCCACTTCCATTAGGGTCAGTGAACCATTGTAACTTGAGGCAGCAGAAGCTATTTCCCTCTTCAGGACATGAAATGACACTCCAGCATTAAATATTAACATTGGTTATTTTCTGACTGTCACAGTGGCCCCTTTAAAACCAATTTGTCCGAGCATGAGTTTGTCATCGAATCCCGATAGTGTCAAAAAATGGGCTGAATGCTAAAAAGATTTCTCAGAACCTGCTCTCATCCAATAATAGAGATAGCAGGATGTTGCTTCATGCATTGTGGAAAGAGATAAGGTAATCAGATGAAAAAGTATGTGACTTGTCATGCTTGACAGTTTATGCATTATTGCTATTCAAACAGCTCTTTAATAAAAACAGTGTCCATCTTTTAATAGTTGGAGAGAAAATGTCAGGGATTTCTTGCAAGCTGTTTATCTCCAGGTCACTGATTTTTTTTTATTATTTATTTATTTATTTATTTTATTCTTGTAGCTTGAAACATATTATACTTATTTAATTATAACAGGTACAGTTGGCATCTCAGTGTCTGGTTTATTTTAATATTTACAGAAAATACAAGGTTCATTTTTATTTCAATATTCACTTCAGAATAAAAAAAAAAGGCGTCCTTCAGAATAATAATTAAAAAAAAAGATCAGTGCATCCAAATATTATGAGGTGTAAAAAAAAAAAAAAAACCATCATGAGGGGCTGGCGGACATCTGGTGCACCATTCTTCCAAAAACGGGTTACTGAACATGAAAAGGTTACAGCATATGAAAGACTCTGGTTGAAAGGAATATATGTCTGTTAGGAAATAAATATTTGACTTTTATAGAGATATAAAATATGCTCAATATTCATGACATTTTATTGATATGCAATGATTAGAGTGCATATAGCTAGATAGAGTTATCTATCTATCTATCTATCTATCTATCTATCTATCTATCTATCTATCTATCTATCTATCTATCTATCTATCCATTCTACTATATTATGAAATAATTTTTATTATTATTATTATTATTATTATACTCTTATACAGATGATAATAATTTTGACCCTTTTCCCCTTTTTAACAATATTAAAGAACAAATACTACTACTATTGCTGCTACTACTACTACTACTACTGCTGTTTGTTGTTGTTGTTGTTGTTATTATTAATAAAGGGGGAAAAATATAAAAAGAAATACATGTGTTATATTTAAAATTAATTCTACATAATGGGTGTTTTTATCAAGATGAAGCAAAGATCTATTTCTAAATGCCAAAGCATTCATGTGTAGATAATCATGAGATTGCTCAATCTTTTACTGTTGCATTTATGTGATTACCATTTATTTGAAAACTGATTGGGTTCTTTGCTCACTGTCTAGACAAGATGTAAACATTCAATTACAGACCCCCTTTCTAGGGTGTTTAATGATATGGATAGGTAAAATAAACAAATCAAGATATATTATACCCCCACAGTTCCCTGGAAAAAAGCAATGAACCTGCAGGAAGCACCCTTCCATAATCCAATCTGGTGCTGACTTCTCCCATCACTAACACACATTTAAGCTCTCGTGAAGTGTTTATGGATTAGCATCTGTGCTGTGCTGGAAACTACTCTTCAAACTGTGTGCTGAGAGGTATGTTGTTTTAAAAGCGCTAATATATGTTTCATAAAACGGTAGTAAATGCATTTCTAACAATCGTGTGAGGTCACACATGACTGTTTATCTCAGTTTTCTAGTTTGTTTTTGTTATTCAGTCAGATCATCACAGTGTGCGAATGGCCATTAGCATCTGAGGCATGCTGATATACATCGTATTGTTTCATAAAACATTTGAAGTATTTTCACACAAAGGCTGTTCCTCTTTCTTCATCCATACCCTTCATTCACATTCACACTGTCTTCATCACCCAGCCACTCAGATCCACCTTCTCTACATGAGACCCACAACCAGCTAATTCAGCCACATCATTAAGCCTGGCACAACTGTGTTCATGCATATTTCAATAAAGGCTCTTGCTAATTCTTTGTTTTAATATTCAGCAGACAGCAGCATGGGGCATTTGAACATGTTATATGCACACATGAGCGATAATAAACCTGGCAGAAAAAATAAATAAATAAATAAGGGACAACTGAGGAATATATTAGACACATCTAACGAATCAGGGTGTAATCGTCTAATGGGAAATGTATGCAGTCGATTACAAACACAAACATAGAGTGGGGTTTAAACATCATAAATACCAATGAAATATTTGGGGTCAGAGAGTTATTATTAAATTATATTTATTATTATAATTATATAATTATTATATTATGATATCATTATATTTTTAAAAACAGTTATTTTTAAATAAATATCTGAATGTATTTTAATATATTATAGTGTAATTTATTCCTGTGATGGTCATTACATTTTTTTTTCTGCACACTCTTTATCACCTATACCTTACCCTCTTTTCCTTTTCTTTTCTCCTAAGGTGCCTCCGCTTTCCCATCTGCTGTGTTTAGCCCTATTAGCATGAACTGGGTTAAGTCATGTAGAGGCATCAAAGAGTCCCTAGTGACAGTGGCTCTGTTTTCAGCTTTAGCAATTCCTTTGTAGTGCACATGCATGCTGACTTAATACAGGTCCAAATATGCAAACCACCAACTAATTATACACATATTCCATTGTTAGTGCTAATGCATTTCTATATGCACACCTTGTATATAAAGTTCACACAGATTTACGCTTAGCATTTATTCAGGAATTGTGTAATGTGCTCATTAGCAGTGGTTGTTTACAGAGTGTCTGTACTGTGACACTTGCTAGGGATTTTTAATTGTGATTGTGTGTGACTGAGAGTGACAGACGTCCACCCTCTTCCCACATTTGGCGGTGTAATTGATGCCCTGTGGGTTTGCCAGAGAGAAGTGGCTGCTTCGTCTCATCCGAGGTGTGAAAAAAGGCACCATCTCACAGCACTGTTTAACCATACAGCCACCGTATCAAGTGCAATACCAGGCCATATGCCACAGAATAGGACATTTCTATTTTTGCATTTGTTTAAATCTAATAGTGTATATATTGTGCTTTAAGCTTCAAAGCATCCACATCCAGGTTGAGAAAAGACAGCTGTTTATGTGACTTGTACCATTCAGAAGTTTTTATTATTACTTTGTTATTGCTTTTATTCAGCAATCACGCATTGCGTTTATTAAAAGGTGTTCAATTTCAATTTCAGATAAATGCTGTTATTTTAAAATATTTTATTCATCAAAGAATCCAGGAACAATGTTTTCAGCACTGATAATAAAATGTTTCTTGAGCAGAAAATCGGCATATTAGAATGATTTCTGAAGAATCATGTAAGACTGGAGTAATGGCTGTTTAAAATTCAGCTTTGCCATCACAGGAACAAATTACATTTAAAAAAAAAATATTCAAATAGAAAATAGTAAATTCTGAAAAATCTCAATGACCCCAAACTTGTAATCCATATAAGCTGTGTTATCATTTACTCACTCAAGTCTTTAAAAACCCATATGACTTACTCTCTTATGTAGAAAACAAAAGGAGATATTTATAACATTGCCCAAGCTGCTCCTTTAAACGGTCAACACAGCTGTCAAGCAAGATTTTCAACCAATAACAACTTACATTTTGGTCTTTTCAATGCACAAATCTGTCATATGACTTCAGAAGGCTTTAAATATTTAGTGCACATGTATTGTGGTATTTGCATAGTGAAAATGACCACTTTTATGATTCTTTAAAGGAAAACGCCACTGTTTTTCCATATTCCGCTATGTTCTTCCCTCTACTTAGACGAGTTGATACGTACCTCTGCTGTCTCAGTGCGTGCACTCAATCGGTATAGCGCGCGGCGCCACTATGCCAGCATTTAGCTTAGCACCATTCATTCCTTAGGATGTAAACAGGGATGAATTTAGAAGCTACCAAACACTTCCATGTTTTCCCTATTTAAAGATGGTTACATGAGTAGTTACACGAGTAAGTATGGTGACACAAAATACAACGTGGCGATTTCCTAAGAGGATAAAAATGCACTTCGCAACACTGAGAGTGGGAGTTGTCAGGGGTGATGATATTACTGCGCCGAGGTCGAAGTGCTGCTAAGTGCAGTCCCTGGTCCTCATTCACTTTCACTGTATGAAAAAGAGCAGCTTGAACTCTGATTCTGATAAACATCATATTTTATGTTCTATAGAAGAAAGGTCATACAGGTTTGGAATGTCATGAGGGTGAGGAAATAATCACAAAATATTTTTGGGGGTGGTGAACTATCCCTATAATGACACACGCACACAGATGCATCCAGTATCCTTGCGTTCCCACATACTAATTTATACAACACAAACAAAGAATAAGAGGCAAAAATACCTAAACAAGTTTGCACAAGCCCTTTCAAATAGATTTGAGTTTAGACAAATTTAATTTAATGGTTAGACCCTTAAATTATAAGTCCTCTATTATAGTAGTACTGAGGTTTATATAATTTTCATGGCTTCTTTGCTCTCTTCATTTGAGAAAGCGTTTGTGTTGAATTATTCAGCAGGCGGACTCCCACCTATTGATTGCAACATGAGCTGATTACTGTGGGAGTGCAGGCCTCTTCCCAACCTTTGTAAATTGATGCCATGTCATTTATGACTGTAGAGTTCAAGGTGCCCTCTGTGTGTGCAAATCTGCCAGGGAGAACGTCACCACTGATGCGTAATATCACGATCATGCTCACAAATTGTTACCAAATCTGTCTATCTACCAACAATATACTTGCTGCATAGCTTGGGCAAACCTCATGATTTGTCATGCAAGGACACACAGTGACATTGCAGAATCTTATGGCTGGTCGGTTTGTCAGTATAGTGTGTCAGGGTAAATATATACACTTTAATTTACCATTTAAACACTTTAATTTTTATTTTTATTTAAACACATTCAAATCTTATTTTCACACTTTTTAAATAATTGTAGCAATAATTACAGCTGAATTATATATATATAATTTTTTTTTTTTTTTTTTTACACACTTGATCTTCTTGGTAATCGATTACACTAACTTTAGAAGTTTACTAAGGGCAAAACCTTTTGGTGACCCCCCCCCAAACACAATAAATAATATTGCTATCAATTAAAAATCTCTCTCTGTTCTATTAAGTGGAAAGATGGTTTTGCTGCTGCCTTTAGCTAAGTAGCTTAACATCAAGTTTTTCCAGCATTTGCTAAATATAACCACAAATGCTGTCCTTTGTCTCCTTGATGGTTTATTTTATTCTGCTAAATGGCTGGCACACAATATGTCCTTTAACCTTCTTCTGGGTTTTTTGAAAAGGACATAGTAGTGTGGTGAATGCCCTTTAGAAAAACAGACCTGGGGGCTGCTAAACAGGTAAAGTGTTAGCGTTTTTAGCACGGGGCTGGCGTGATTGATTTCTGTAATGTTGAGTGTGCTTTTTCTGCATGCCGCCTTGCTGACACACTGGCCTGATATTGAGCACTGCACTAGCATTGCTGCAGGGCATTTGTGAGTGTGTGTCTGTGTGTGTATTTGCCAGTGTGTTGTCTCACAGAAGCCATAGTAAGTTAGCATGCATTTGCATAAAGGAGAGCTGTTATTGAGTGTGTCCCTGTCCTACACGGCAAACGCTCTAATACCTTTGGGGCGTGAGTACAAGGGTACGAAAGGGAGGAAGGAATCTTGATTAGCTTTGCGGTCATTAGTGGATGATTGAAAGCATGCTATAAAGAGAGACCAATCAAGGATGCTTTTACCCCTCCCGCATGCTTTTAGAACTCACTCAGCCTTATATTGTTCAAAAAAGTTGGTTTTAGGCTGATTTCATGTTGATTATTTGGTGGAACCATGTATATATATATATATATATATATATATATATATATATATATATATATATATATATATATATATATATATATATATATATATATATACTGTATACACACACAGTATACATATAGTTTCATTTATATTTAGTTTAATTTAGTGCTTAATTACTGAAAATTGCAGTGGACACTAGAAAGCCATCAATGCAGAAGCGATTGAGTCCATCAACTAAATTACACAAATAACCCATTGATTCTAAATTTATTTTAACAATTTGCATGACCCATGAGGCATTAAGATAAGCTTTCAAACATTTGTGTATCAGTTCTAACAGATTTGCTATATCTTTATTCCATCTTAGTCCAGGATCAGCGTGCATGCATTTAATGTTTTCATTATAATAATGATTTTGTCTGTTTACATTGACCACCAAAACTTTACAAACACAGAATGTTGCGTTTCAATCCACCTTTAGTTCACTTCCACAATTTTAGGTTGATTGTTTTTTTAACAACTGTAACAAACGATTTCATGCAGAAAGTATGGTTTGCTTGCAAAACCTTCAAACAGACTCGGGTCCACACCAGAAGCAAATTAGTTCTGTTTCGAATCATGCTTATGAAATAGCCCTATTAGAGATGTGACAAGATATCATGGTACGAGATCTCGCGAGATCCGATGTGTCCCGCGAGATCCGGCTGGTCTCCCGAGAACATTAGGATATCCTCGCAAAACAATTTGCAGTTAACATTAGATCTGCACAATTAATCTAAAGATCGCGATCTCAATTCAAACACACACGTAATCTTATTCATGAAAGACAACGATTCAGGTACGTCTATTACAACTGTTTCACATCGCGAGTGTCAGTGGAGCGTGAGAAGCACGTTTCGTCGCTGCCCATGATAATGAATCATTCACGCTCCTGCTGATCCAGAAAGAGCAACACAAAAAGTATTTTTAACCACACCACATTATTTCTGTGTTACAGACATTTAATTAACATAAGTACTGGGATAAAAGTTTATAGTTTGGGTAAAAACACTTATTCTCTATTAATTTTGTTCAAATTAATATATTTTTTAAAGACTTAAGCAATGCAAATTTTGTCAAAACCACTAGTAAATTATGTTATTTTGTTTAGTTTTCTAATCTTTTTTCTTCAAAATTGTAAAATAATCGTGATCTCCAATTTATATATAAAAAACATGATTCTCAATTTATCTAGAATCATGCAGCTCTAGTTTACATGTTGTTTATTGATGTATATTATATTATATTAATTATATCATATCATATCATATCATATCATATCATATCATATCATATTATATTATATTATATTATATAGCCTATAATAGAAGTTTAATTTCATAAAGTACAAGTTGATTTAAAAATGCTCCTACATTTTTTTTTGCATTTTGTGTTTTTCAGTTGAATAAAAGACAATTTTTTCCCTATATATTTCATCATTGAGGATTTCTTTAAAAAAAAGTCTAAAAATCTTGTCTTGTCTCATTCTCGTGAACCCAGTCTCATGTCTTGTCTGGTCTCGTGGGATAAGTGTCTCATCACACACCTAATCCCTATGGATTTTAACTTTTCACATCTGTTGGCAAGTGGACCTCTAAGTGACCTTTCTACGGCCTTCAAAATAAGCTGTGGAGAAAGTGCTGTGCTTATGTATGTGGTTGAGTGCATGTAATACTGTTGTCTGGCTTAACACAAGACGGACGAAGCTAATGTGATATCAATTGATTTATTATATTTTTAACTTTCGATATGATTCTGTACCATCATCTCTTGGATCTTTATTGTGTTTATTGTCTTTATTGTGAACATGGTTGAGAACTTAACAAATGGGTAAATGTGGCAAAGGTAATGGGTGAAAGGGTCTTATCCATCCATCTGTGCTCCAGTTAGTAGTAATGGTCTCTTCCTAATGTGATTACTTCACCTGTGATTATGGTCAGTCCCTGATGTTCTTGTTTTTGTTCTTAAGATGCTTTTCTGGAGAAAGGCAGATTGTTGTGGGATGGTTGGGTGTGATTTGAAAAAGGTGACTTTGAAAAAGTATAGGATTCCAACAAATATGTATTTGCAAAATGAATAGTCCAGAATGTAAATTCTGTTGGACATACATTTGTGTCAGAGCATTAATTCAGTTTTATCATAATGAACAACAACAAGCAAGATTTTACAGAATATATTAATATACTCTACACTTCTAAATTTTGGGGTGAAAACATTAAGAGGGTTATGAGGTCAGCCATTTACCAGAACAAAATACAACTATGAGAACAAAATACAGCATTTGTGGTTATATTTAGCAAATGCTGGTCAAACTTCCTAGCAATTTATCAAACGTAGATAGCATGCTACTTAGCATATGGCAGCAAAACCATCTTTCCATTTATAACCATGGGTAATAGTAAGGGTGAGTGGTTAGATTATATGACAGTAACATCATTTTTTTTTTTTAGTCCCAAGACTTTCACTTTTCGACTATTAAAATTCTCCACCACTGTGAATAAATAAATAAATAACGCATTAAACCTCCCTAACCCTTCTATAATAATTCTAATGAATAGCTTCTCTTGGCTTATTGCTTTATTTTTGCAATCATAAGCAAACCTCTACCTGCATTATGGGCTCATATAACAGTTATGTTGATTAGGTTGGTTAATCTCATAAATTGAGGAAGAACTAAGAACATTATAATAACCATAACGGTCAATTCCATGACTGCGGCCCCATGGCCCCAGTTTCCAATTAAATGCAATTACTATGTGCTGTACATCACATATCTAATGTGGATGGGGAAAATGTAGGTTGGTTTGAGCTAGAATGGACTGTTATGTCTGGTATAATATTACCAAGAAAGAAGCAGTTTAAGCCAACCCTTACTTAACAGTGACATGCCGACCCGCAGGAAATGAATCAGGCCATCAAAGGTCATTCTAATCACTTCATAACAGACACAGATGGAGCCCATGCATCAGCCTTGCAAACTGATCTATGAGATCTTCAGCCACATGTTACAGTGGCCAATAGTTTTATCCTCCCTAATCCAAACCTTGGCCATCTTTGTGGATGAAAAACTGACAAACAGTGGGTTTGACAAACAATATGTCTGGCGGATATCCAATACAGCTCACCATCCAAATAACAGCATTCCTAGAAAAGCATGGAGGTGGTAATATCCTGTTTTGGGTTTTTTCTCTGCAGCAGGGACTGGAGCACTTGTCAGGATAGAAGGAAAAATGGATGGGGCAAAATATTTCTTGAGGAAAATCTGCTGCCTTCTGCCAGAAAGTTGTCAATGGGAAGAAGGTTTACCTTCCAACATGACAATGACCCAAAGCACACAGCAAAACTGACCACACAGTGGTTGAAAGAGAAAAAGTTGAAGGTTCTTGCATGGCCTAGTCAGAGCCCAGACTTAAACCCTATTGAAAATCTTTGAAATTACTTGAAGGGGGTGATTCTTTTCTATACCCACTGTATATCACTCCAATCAACCTGTTGTCTTAAAGTTTTAGTCAAATGCAGCTATATGGTATGCCTCCTAGAACATTGCAATCTACATCAATCCTCTTGTCTTTGATTACTATCTAGTGCACATGTACTGTAATCTTTGCTAAGCTTTCATGACACATACAGTTTTAAATGCGCACACATAAACAACCATGCACACTGTACTATTATTAGAAAGAGTAATGTTAATAAGACGTTTGCTTGTTTATACTCTGCCTTAAATCAATCCTTTTTAAAGCCACACATAATCTAGTTTTATCTGATGGTATTTTAATACTAAACTGATATCATTTTTATAGCATTCAATATTAATGGATTATGCATTGACTTAAATGTTTGTCAAAGTCGTGATGAAATGGTTCTTTTCTTCCATGTTGTGACATCTGAGTGAAACGGTTTATTAAAAAAAAAAAAAAAAAATAGATTGGGGACTTTAGTTGTTGATTGGATGAAGTCAGATCTGAATGCAAGCTTGCAGTTGATTGTAAGAAAGAGGTGGACTAAATGAGTAGTGAATACTCATCATTCTGATTAAAAATGAAGAGGTAAAAAATTTATGGATTGTTCACAATAAGATCAATAACATGCATTTAGAAAATAGAACAGAGAGTGAGCTTTCATTTTATGTCAACATTAAATTAGCTGGAGTGTGACTCCCACTCTTGATCTTCTTCTGTCTTCAATGTCTATCAAGCAGGCAGACTAATGGACTCAGCACAGCTAAAAATAGACACATCATTATTTTGAGGTTGTAAGTCAGTGTTTGTCAAATTATAAAGACATTCTCTTCACTATGTTATTAGCGTGTTGGTTTGGAGGCATTAACATCTTAGAGTGACCAAAGAGAGAACATCTTATGGGATCATCTTTTGCCTTGTCATGTTTCATGAATTCACCTGGCGCTTCGCAAGTGGTACCATGACTGTTCACTAAACTGAGAGGCTGAGTTCCAACATGTGCAGTTCTTTAGCAGTCTGTTTATCCATTCTGCTTTCTTAATTTCACTAAATCCTCTCCAATATGTTCAAACTATAATCCGTTGGCAGCCTTGTCTCTCCACTGTTTCCAGTTCTCCCTGTCCATGTTTTTTTTCCGTTTGCTTGTCTTTGCTCTTCTGTCCTTTTGGGGCTGATTTCACTATCATTATCTAAAACACTGTACATATCAGAGCTTATAGTCATTGTTTTTTAAGATTGTAATATTCTAATCTGAGAAAATGGTTTTATTCTGTTGATGAAAGGTTTTCACACAAACTAATCCAAATTTAGTTTAAGAATTTTGGAAAAAAATGTGTCTTTAGTTTCTATTTTAAAAACTCAAGTACGGTTTTCAGTATAAAAAAGTCAAAGCAGCCGACATGAGAACAAGCAAACACTATCTCACTATCCTAGCAAACACACTTCTAGAAAAGTAATCTATCTTAAGATTTGTCAGATTTATTAATTATCACAGAACACAGATGCTTTTCTAAAATTGTCATCATCATCATCACTCCAGAAGTCATTATCATTACCGCTACGATCATCATCACTGTCAATGTCATAATTGCCATCAACATCGTCACCATAATGAACAATAGAAATCAGCAACCTATTAAAGTAGTTGTCACTATAATTTGTCACTGCAACATACATTCAAATGCATGCATTTCCCAAAGACAAACGCATTGCAGTTCCAGATGGAGCACAATGGTAAAAACTTGGCACTTGCATCACCAAGGTCATCAGACTGATTCTCTAGGGCCTGAAAAATAATTTTGTGATGTGACATACAGCCAAGTATGGTGACCCATACTCAGAATTCATGCTCTGCTTTTATCCCATCCAAAGTGCACACACACAGCAGTGAACACACACACACACCATGAACACACACCCAGATCAGTGGTCAGCCATTTATGCTGCGCCACCCGGGGAGCAGTTGGGGGTTCGGTGCCTTGCTCAAGGGCACCTAAGTCGTGGTATTGCCGGCCCGAGACTCGAACCCACAACCTTAGGTTTAGGAGTCAAACTCTCTAACCATTAGGCCATGACTTCCCCGACAAATAATAAAGACATTGAATACACTTTCAAGTATTCAGCCATTTTCTTGAATTCTTGTAATAATAAATGTTCGCTTGCAGCCATTACCAGGCCCATTTTTGCACTTTTTATCCTGCACATTAAGCTGAATTTAACAGGGCTGATCTCTATCAGTCTGATCTTAAGCTCAGACACCTTGTGTAGTCTCAAAGGGCTCTGCAGAACTGTGTTTGAACCTGGTGTCTTTCCCACACACCAGCTGTGTCCACTGAAGACTTAGCCTACAACACACACACACACACACACACACACACACACACACACACACACACACACACACACACACACACACACACACACACACACACACACACACACACACACACACACACACAGACAGTGAAATTATTGCAGTATTCACATTTGTCCAGAACAGTTATCAACACTCAATTCCACAATAATAAATTGAGAATAAATTGATTATTTAATGTCGCAATTAAGTCGATTTGACTCAATTTTCCTCTTTTGTTCCTCTCATTCAGGCTGAAACAGAGGTGTGATGATGAAAAAGAGGGTTTATTTCAGAGGATGGATTGCAGTGTATGTTGATGTGACGTGAACATGATGTTAATCAAAGCAGCATTGTGGTGCCCACAAACCCGCTGACTTTCCCCCTCCACATGGCCACATGCTGGCAGACATGACCCCTGCGGTCTCCATCGCTCTTTTCCCTCTCTTTCTCTGCACCTCTCTCATCTTTATTGGAGCCAAATCCAATCATGTAAACCCCTCCGCCCCCTGCCCCGTACTCTGACCATATGTCATTAATCTGAAGGGCATGCATCCTGAAAGATTTCCTTTACACTTCCCTTTCTTTTACTTGCTGCATCTCTGTTTGTCTTTATTTGCAGTTTCTCCATCTCTATAGCTTTTGTTCCTGTCGTCTCCTGTTGTCTATACATGCCTGCTGCCCACTAAATCATTTAATTTGTTGTGATGATGATTGACTTACATCTTTGAAGCCCAGTGTATCTTGAAATGATCTTTGAATGCTACATGATGGAATAAAATGGCAATTTGCATTATAATTATTACGCAAGTGACATATCAATAGGATTTTTTGGTTACAATAAAGAGTCAGATTTTTGTTTGTGTTGTTTTTCACATCTTTTTAGATAACTGGTATCAATCTCAGACAGGTTTGGTCAATAGTTTGCTAGGTCTTCTTAGGTAAATGGAAACCCTACTTAAAGAGGTCGTTCCACATTATTACACAAGTCACAGTTCTCATGAAATATGGTGAGGAAGAAAGATCTTTCTGAAGATGAAAAGTATGAAACAATGCAATGTCTTGTAAAAGGCATCAAAACAAACAATATTTCGCGAAAAGCTAATAGAAATTATTGACCTGTCAAAAGATTTGTGAGTGACTTAGAGCACAGAAGATCTTGGTCAGATAAAGATTTAAGGAAAGTTTCTGTCAAACAAATGAACTGTATTGTAATTCCAGCTGTAAAAAAGCCACTGCTGAGCAGCAGACAGGTGTTTGAAGCTACTGGAGTCTCAAGATCCTCTCCATGCAGACTGACAGTTGTGTGTAAAGCTGCGTTTCAGTGACTGCTAACCAAACCTCACAAAGAGAAACCTGCACAGTTTGCACCTGCACCTGCATAATTTCTATTAGCTTTTTGTGAAATATTGTTTGTTTTGATGCCTTTTACAAGACATTGCATTGTTTTATACTTTTCATCTTCAGAAACATCTTTCTTCCTCACCATATTTCATGAGAACTGTGACTTGCTTAATAATGTGGAACAACCTCTTTAAGTAGGGTTTCCATTTACCTAAGAAGACCTAGCAAACTATTGACCACACCTGTCTGAGATTGATACCAGCTATATAAAAAGATGTGAAAAACAACACAAACAAAAATCTGACTCTTTATTGTGTGCGATATTCAACTGACATCGGAACTCCAACCGTTTTACCGTTTGTATCACTCCGCTTGCTGTATTACTCACAGTGAGTGTCATGGCGGAAGCCCAAATCCACTTTCATTTTATAAATAGTACTGTTTTTGTGTCACGGAATGTATTTTTAAGAGTTGTTGATGAGAAGGAACTTGCTTAGACTTCAAATGTGTGGTTTGTTTATAAAGATAATGGCTATTTGAAAATTTGTTTCAACATTTTCGGAGATGTGAGCTCAGGGTGTCAGCAGCTGTTCAGCTATCATGAACCTGATGAGAGCAGCCTCACCGCGGCTTCTTCTGGAATTTGCCTCTGGCTCTGATGTCTCTATAGTGGTCAAACATGAGATATCATTTGTTTTGGGTAAATCTAAAGGGCAGTCTTTGGTCTTATTAATCTATTATTTGTTTCAGAGCAAATAGTTTGGCTGAGGGCGAAATCTCATCACGTTATATTTTATGTAACTTTAATGCTGTATATCAGAGCTCTGCCTTTGATTTTCAAAAACTTGCAGTGTTATCATGTAGACAGCGAAACCAGAGATTTCGGCTTGTGACGTCAGAGCATGTGCTGTTATCTCCGACCACTGGAAACTTTTTCAGGCTTCTGATTGGCCAACATGGCTTTACGGTTGCCAACCTGATGGCTTGGCATGCTCTTAACAGTGCTTCATTGCATGCTTTTGCGTTTTCATGTGGACGTCATCGGATCACAGCCGTGCCAGTATATAGCCATATTGCACGGCTACTTAAGGCTAAGTTCACACTACAGGACTTTAGACATTAGCAGATGGCTGTACTGTTCAGACTACATGACTAGATTGTCTGTCTTGAAGTCATTGTGGTGTTCACACTACGCGACACTACGTAAATGATCCGCAACAGAGGGTGACTTTGGTGCGTCGTTGAGTAGTTCACACATAAAGATTGGCGAGCGCCGATCACCCACATTGTGAGATGTTAAGTAATTTTTATACAAGAAAGTTTCTTTTTATTGTGATAAGTCATTGTTATATGAAAGTTTTTCATTGTGACTTATCTTTTAACTCATCTGAGGCAGATACAGGATTCCACAGTTTTAAGCAAATCATTTTTAGGCATCAGCTTTGCCAAATGTTGATAATTATTCCTTTAAATTAGCTTAAAAAATGTATAAAACAAATAAAAATCAGTTAGCCAAACATACTGATGAACACAATGATGTTTTGAAGCATTGAGTTAGTATGTAGGTGTGTTTAGATAGAAGAGCCAAAAAGGATCCTTTGTGCCATGCTGCATTTTTGTGTTTGGGCAAGCTGAAGCTCTGACCAGCACGTCGTCACATCCGTCTAGATTTAGTTGCTTATCTATTGTGAGTTCACAGTACAGAATGCTACTGTTCTCTCAGGAACAAAGGGAGGATGTGGCCAGTTCCCTCCACCCCTGCCGGACCGATCTAGTGTCAGTTATGTGTCCCAGCTGCCTCTGGCTGACTCATGGCTGGAGATCACAAACGGGGCTCGTTTCACAGTAAAACACAGATCTCCTGAGGCTGTGTGTTATTGTAGAATAACAAAGTGTAACTCAATTGATATGACAGGGCATTTGTATTGAGAGCTCTGGGAGTGTTTGTTTGCATCGGTTTATGAGCTAGTTTGCTGCAAATTCTAATTTTCACCTATCCCGAAGTGGTCTCATAAAATATTTAGATATTTAAGCCATACTTTAAAATGGTTGAATATAATTAAATTAAAAAATATCAGACCAAGAGGCACAAGCAAACCTTTATAAAAAAAAAAAAAAAAACATTTCCTAGCAAAAACAAAAACAATAACATTTTAAATGATAAAACAGTACAGATACACTGTTCAAAATGAAGAGAAAGCAAGTCAAATATTAATGGATCATGTCCATTCAGTGGTTAATGATCCTGTACAAATTGACTTCATGCATTTACTTTAAGTTAAATGTAATTTACTGTAAAGTGAAATTAGTCTCGGAAGAAAATATGTATGCACATGGCACATGCTTTGATATTTTGTATCTAATATATGAAGTTATAAAGCATATATGTAAAACACTCCTTCAGTTTGAGTCAGAAGTTCTTTGTGAAGAAACCTGATTATAAGTATGCATGTTTTTTTTATTTCTGTTTTGTTATTTTTAATAGTCTCATTGCTTTCAAACTGTCAATTTTATTTTAATTAATAATTAATTTTATTTTTAGTTATAGCACGCAAAATAATTGAACAGAATAGTGCATGTGGAAGAAAATCTCTCATGTAATTGCACAGTCAGTATTTTTAACCATGGAAAAAGACGGCAATAAAACAGCTTGACTTTTCAGAATTTTCAGTTTTTGGTGAACTATTCCTTTAAGGTCTCTATCATCTGAGTTTTTGAGACTACAAAACTTTATTTTATGCAGCTCTATTCTTCATGCAACATGTCATGTTGTGAAAGGTAGCTGTTCACTGACAGCTCAAGCAGGTGGTTATACCACCACTCTGTGTGAAGTTATAGGGACACAATCATTCCTTGCCACTTGCATACACTTGCATACACACATGCTCAGTGGTAAATGATAAATGTGTGGCTGTCTGTGTGTTAGATGGCATTCAGCAGGGGGTAGGAATCCCATCATGCCTCTTGCTCTCTGAGTGAAGTGGGCATATTTTCCAGTGGCCGAATACACTGCTCAGATTCACTTATGCAACCCTTCACACACACACACACACACACACACACACACACACACACACACACACACACACACACACACATTGTGTTTTTTTCTAGCTGATTCCAATGATTTATGGGAGTACATGTTCTTGATATTGTGAAGCTCAAACCCATTTACTAATGATGATTCAGCTTTTTCAAGTTGGCCTGTTATTACTGACCCTTGGAATAGAGTGAAAATATGTTTTTTTTTTTTGTTTTTTTGTGAGTTAAGTGTGTGTGTGTGTGTGTGTGTGGATGTAGTTCACTAGGGTACAAAGAAACAACAGCACAGCTCTTTAAAGGGACAAACAAGTCTGGTTTAAAGGGACAGTTCACTCAAAATCTATTACATACCCTCATGACGTTTCAATCCTGAATAAACTGAAACAATAAACAATTTACTGGAATCCTGAGTTTGTGTCATTTTTGAAGCTTGAAAGCTTCAATTGCAAGTTGTTACAATTGCATGAAAAAGAGTAGCATGAACATTTGTCAAAAATTCTCTTTTTGTGTTCCACGGAAGAAAGTCATTTGAGTTTGACAAAATGACTGACGTAAAAGTTTCTTAGTCTATAACCATTAATGGATCATGTAGAATTTGTTACACGTTGTTGAATATGTTAGATCCAGTCTTTAAAAAACATATAAAGCTCAAATTCTAAAAAGCAATGGCCTTAAAAATGATTATGAGAGGTTTCAAAGTAATTTTCGCCCCTTCCCCACAGTGCAGTTGATGATGCTGAAAAGACTGTATTCACAACAGTTTGGCATTTATTCATGGGCTTTCACAATGTTGCACGACATCCTAAATGAAGCGTGTAGTGTCTCATACTAATACCAAAGCACCTACTGATCAGTGAACTTTTATGAAAGATACATGAGTCATTTTAAATTCCTAGTATAGTTTCTCTCACTCTTACTTTAAATTGAACAAATAGCCTCAGAGTTTTTGCACAATAATTTTCTGTACATCTAACTTCTTCTCACTTATTTCCTAAGAAGGAAACTAGCTTCAATTCAAGATTTAGTTTCATCAATAGTTCAGCTTTTTACATTTTAACCTTTGTCCTCTTCAGAGTGTGGGAGAGCTTGACCGAGCTCAGTGTGGTCTGAACTGAGGACAGTTAACTCATTTTGGCAGGAACGTCCTTGAACAAGACAGATACAGATACACAAACACTTAAGAGTGTGCATTTTGTATTGAATGAATAATCATTTTCAGAAAATAAATGTTTTGACATAGTTGAGCTGTTTGGTGTTGGTTGTAAAGCATTTTGTTTTGCAATATTTTAAAAGTTAAAAGCAGACAGCTAAAGCAACAGAGTTGCAGCTGTTATATGGCATTTCATGATTAATCAAACCCTGCACTTTTGGATTTCTACAGCTGAAGAGGGAAGAGTCTATGAATGACCAAACATCCCTGTAGGAAATAATAACCACAAATGAGATATGTTTAATACCTCCTACAGTAATTACTGAGATTTTTTGTGTCAGTCATCCGATTTTTAGGACTTTCTTCTTTAGAAAAAGACTCTAGGAATCTAGAATTTCATAAGAGATGTCAACAAAGTCTCACTCTGTGCTTGAATTTGCCAAGATAATGCTACAAATCAAATGATTGTTCATAATGCAACCAACTTAATGTAGATTAAAATAAATAAATAAATTTATAATATATTTTAGAATATAATATATATTGAATTTTATAACTTATTATTCATAGTATTTAATTATTTCATATAATATTTAATATAATTAAATATCTTCTTGAATAAAGTTAGTTACCACATGCCTTATATATTTTTTTTTTTACAGTACGTTTTATAGCTCTATACTCTTACTATATACTGTATAAAAATTATCTTAAAATAAAATTAATTTGTGTGTATTTTTTTATTTTTTTAATGAATTTTAGAAGAAATTTGGGACAAAATTGAGGCAGTGAGAACTCTATTAAATCTCCTGAGATATAAAAGAGCAATAACTCTGGGTCACCCCGTGACACACAATATATCCTTGAAGGAGAACAATATGAGTTTGGGAATATTGCCTCTCGAACGTCTTCACTCCTTACTTCAGCATCACATTAGGATGCGCATGTTAGCAACACTGTAAAATCAGTGACATCTTTGTGATTGGCATTGTACCACTCTACAACATAAAAAAATGCTCTATAACCATCTATCATTCAACCAGGTAAAGGAATACAGGCAAATCCAGAAGTCTGTGTAAAGGGATTTGTGGCCAATAGACTCTGCTGCAAGCTTTGGAAAAACCTTAGTATCTCTACTGTGATCACAAAAGATATTCAGCATGAATAAGAAAAAGGGATAAAAGATTTTATGACTCCTATATGAGTGTCTCGGGTGTAGCAGATGTCTTGATATTAAATGTGTAGGTGAGAGTGTGAGATGTTCACAATATTATTAGCTATCAGCACAACTTCAATATTTCTCTGTGGGTAGCAGATAAAACCTGACTGTCCTCATTCGACTGATTCTCACCGCTGACTGAGACTGAATCTGATAAAAGACTGCAACGAATTATATATTTTTTTCCCTCTGACAGTGAATTTCATGCAATTTAATGGAATAACATTTTAACTTTGTAATTGTGCCAATCTAAACAATAGACAGTGTGAAACATGTGACCTTTTCCTTGGTTTTTCCTAGTTCTTCATCATGTGAGTGTCTGAAGTGCATAAATTCAGGGCATCTACCCAGCATGGTCCATTTTCTAAAGCTTCTGTATCCAGCCAAGCTGGTATGGAGCAACATTCCACGCTGTTTTACATTTCCCTGGTAAATGCCAGGTTTAGCTGGCCCACCTGGCACCACAAGAAATACCAAATTGGGGATGGGGAGAGGATGCAGAGAGAAATGATTTTACATGTGACCAGTCGCCCTCCCTCCATCTCTCTTTCTCCTATTTTTCTCAGTCTTCTCATCCTCAGACAGTTAAAGCTGACTACTGTACATAAACATATCTGTGAAAAACACGTCTCATAACCTTCAACAATCACTTGCTTCTCTTCACTGAACTAATGAAGGCCTTTGAGAATTTGTGTTTGATTACAACTGAAGAACTAAATTAATTGTATAATGGATTTGTTGTACCCATGGGAGAATATCTGTGCTAAATGTAATTGCTTTGAGAAAGCTTCCTTTGATTTATTATATCAAGAGCTCCATAACTGTTTTGCAATTTATGTACAGTCTGGCTGATGGGGCATTATCCATCCTATTTTACAGGTACCAATACCAAATAAATACATATTGATCATTAGAGTACTGTATACATCAGCACACCAGTTGGTGTAGACAGTTTTCAATTAATGAGAATCATTCTTTCAGCTGATTTGTCTCAGACTGATTCATTCAGGAATGAAACATGTCTTTATGAGTGAATCACTGAATCATTAACTCAACTGATTTGGTCAAAAACAGATTCATACAAGAATGTAACATTTCTTTCTGAATTAATTACTGACTCATTCAATAAGGTCAAAACAGATTAATTCAGGAATGACATGTCTTAATGAGTGAGTCATTGAATCATGCATGAAACCTATTTGTTCAAAACAGATTTATTCAGAATGTGTTGCTCAGAGTCAATAAATTGTGCATTCACTGGCTCAGGTTGGATCTTCATTGACAGGAAAAATAAAACAGATAATGTAAATGTCAATATATTTCTAAATTGTAAGCAGTGTTGGTCAGTAAATAATTACTTAGTAACGCGTTACTGTAATTTAATTACTTTTTTAGTAACGGAGTAATTTAACGCATTACAATTTTCAAAAAAAAGCAACTGAGAATAGTTGCAAGCCGAGGTCTCTATACGTTACTGCCACGTTACATTGCTGACAGAATGCAGTGTTTTATAATCTAGAGATTGTAAAAAGGATGTAGAACATACATTGTGAGTCAAGTGCCAGTGGATTAGAGACCTGCTCCCGCTAGACCAGACGCAAATGAGAGCGGCGTAGAACAAGATGGGTGAGTGCTGGTGCGGGCGGGTAGACACTCGTGTGTGTGCGGGATTCTAAAGAGTAAAATGATTCACAGGACTACCGCAAAATAGAAATATCAAAACATAAAATATCTAAAGCAAATAAATTGTTATTTATCTATTGCACAAAAGCAACATGAACTAATATAAAATATAAACGATTAACAGGTGCAAGCGTATGCAGAGTTTCTATTTAGGCTATAACACGTGTTTGCAGCGTTGTGCAATGCAGTGTGGAAATTTGCGTGCTCACGAATCCTCTTATTATAACACATGAATTGTAGACATCATGAAAGATTCATTATGCATAGATTTATTGTGTTATAACAGAGGTTTGTGAGATTGCGATGAACTGAGATCTTTTAGAGATTAAAAATGCAGCGCTCTTTGCTGGAATTCTGCCAAGCCAAACCATGCATGCAGCAGCCGCTTGATTTAGGTAAAAATAACAGTGTTCTGTGAATGTTGATGCTTTAATAACAAATATTTATAGGCAGTGTGTATGCTGGGATTACATAAATTTCATGGAGAAAAAAGTAACGTAACTAATTACTAATTACTTTTTAAATAAAGTAATCAGAACAGTAACCTGATTACTTTTAAAATGAGTAATCAGTAATTTGATTACATTTTCAGAGTAACTTGCCCAACACTGATTGTAAGTCACCTAATTTCTTTGAATTGTGAAAAAGCAATGCCATACTTGCAATCGCTCTGTTGGTCTGGATATCAGCATGGCTATAATGATCTGCAACACTCAATATTCAGGACAACAACTTTCTAGCTCGCAACTCTCTAAATGCATTTTCAGAAACTGAGTTACATTTAACTGAAAAACCATGTTTACGTCTGTTAACGGCCAGTTCTTGTGCCATATGTGTGTATATTTGGGCCATGTTTGTGTGATAGGAGATAAAAAAAATCAGTGAGTGGCAGGTGGATGAGCAGACGGAAATTGATGAGCTCTTTTACTGATGCCCTGCGGCTGTAGATCCAACAGCTGGAGCAACGGCTTACAAACAATGGTGTCTTATCTACCATAAAACTCTCTTCTTCTCCTTCTTTTATCCATTTTCTGGAATCTTCTTTTCCCTTACTCATTCCCACATCCCTGCCTTTTCCATGGCTTCGCATCCACGGTAACCTTTACAGGTGGAAATAAATTTGCCATCTTCTGTCCTTTCTAAAATTTGTGGTTATGACTCTATCGCGCTCCTATGATGTGCCGCCCAGTCCTGCATGCTGTTTTGCTGAGCATCTCCCTGGTGTCCTCTGGCCTGTAGATGACCACATCACCCTGTGACATGCTCATAAATTATTCTAAGCACCTGCAGCTGCAGGCGTTGTGAATGAAGAAGCTCTTGCCGCTCTCTCTAGGGAGCTCCATTATGCTTCCTCCACAAACACATGCAGTTGTTTGTAAGCTAGAGCTCTAGTTAAAAAAAACAGATTCAATAGAACAGTACATGCTCAATCTTCTGCATTTGTGGCTTGATGTAGTAGTAGTAGTAGTAGTAATAATAATTTCAACTCATTTCTTGTTTTCTTGAAAAAAAAACAAACAAAAAAATGTTACAGTGAGGCACTTATAATAGAAGTGAAGAGGGGCAAAATTTGGGAGAACTATGAAGATTATAATTTAATAAAATAACTTTTATATTATAAATTATATATATGTGTGTGTGTGTGTGTGTGTGTGTTGAAATTATATCTGAGCAGTATAATTGTTGAAACCATCATTTTACAGTCTTGTATAACTTCTATAATTCATGTTTATGTTTTTTTCAGAAAAGGTGGGACATTTGGAATTTAAATTTTGGGTAATTACCAATGCTATGAATACTGTTGATTGAGTTTGATTTGTATTTAACCCACAATATTCTTTAAGGTTATGTTTTGAGTGTTTAATGCAGAAGTGTTCACTAGTGTGGAATTTTAATCTTCCTTCTTGCTCTCAAAACCAAATTGCTCTTGATTTCCCCAGAAAATTGGAGTTTACAGTGGCTAACCATGTGACAAACTGCTTGTGGAACAAGTCAGAAATTACTCACAGCTATTTTTTTTATTATTATTATTATTAAATCAGAATCTAGTATTGAGTATGCTGGTGAAAAAAAAAAAAAAAAAGACGATGTGAGTGCATGTAGTATATGTATATCTTCTTCTGGTGTTTGAGGTCATTCAGTTTGTGGTGGCTCCGTTTGTTGTATCCAAAGCAGTTTCTTGTGGTCGCTATCGATCTGTATTGACATGGTCCTTGTGGTTGCAGCTGTAGGCTAATTTAGCCCACCGCTTCTTCCGTTGACATTAACATCGACCTGTCTCTTCCTTATCGAGGGGAGTCATAAAGCAGGGCTTCACATGGCCTTCATTTCTCTGAAATAAATCACCCTTTGGCCCAGGCACTTTATAAAAAAACAGGTACCAGAGCACACAATGAACCACTGCAGTCAGACAGAGAGTGATTTATAAAAAGATTCTTTGCATGATGATCTCTGCTGAACTCTGCAATCAAATGAAATGACCTCAGGTGATGGTCACAGAATATCATGAAAATGAAAAAAATATAAGAATAGAGATGCAATTTAACACTTCATCACTAGGTATAAATGCCTTTTTTCCCCTTCATGACCTCAGCAAATTGTCAAACTGAATTTCAGTTCATCTGTCAGCTCACTTTGATTTGCTGCTTCAGACTGTGTGCTTATGTCTCTAGTGCTCGGTAGAGACTGAACAATTAGAAGATGCAGAGGTGTTACTTTAGCTTAGAATAACCCATCCTCCTGAAACAAAACCAAAATATTAGACTCTTTGACTATCTTTCTTCTTACTCCTCTTTTTCTTCATACAATGAAAGATTCCACTGACTTTTATTGTATGGACAAAACAGTTAAAACATGCTTCAGAATATCTTCTTTTGTCTTCTGCAGAAAAAAAGTAAGTCATACAAGTTTGGAACAACTTGAGGCTGAGTAAATGATGACATAATGTTAATTTTTAGATGAACTATCCTATTAATAGTCAGCTGCTGCTTCATGTATCCATCCACTGTCCAACAAAATCCTGGGACTGGCAGTGGCAGATGTTTGAAATTGTCAGATTTTATGTAGTAACCTATGAAATCAAATTTCCTATTCACTTGAACACTTGAATGAACCTTATTAATATTCATGAGATTTTGACATGTCAAAACCATCATGTGTGGGAAGTACCAATTTTTAAAACAACACGATGGCCTCTTTCTCTTTTCTCCTTGTACTCCGTGACCCACTCCACAAAGATCTCTGTCACACTGTGAAATCTAGCAGTAAAATCAGCTTGTCTTCACTACCACTCCTCCCTAGAGTGTTTTGCATTATGGAGTCCCTGGGAATAGATGAATATTGATTCAGTCAATAGGCATGTGACTCCTCCTGTCTGCTCATATCCTGATATCCATCTTAAGTGCATGTAGGTTGCAGACATTAATTATGACCTGTACAGGAAGTGAAACTGGATGTGATCAGGATATTGAACATGAGCGCAAATCAAGACTGGCATCTGTTCATAAGGCTTTTACTGAATTACAAAGTTGTCCTTTTTTCTTCATCTCTCTTTAAGGGCCATGGGGTAGGTGCATGGGCAGCGAGTGTGGTCCGGGTGGAAGTCAAAGCCGAGCAGTTTGGTGTGCCCATTCTGAAGGCTGGACCACGTTACACACCAACTGCCAGCAATCGGAGCGGCCCAGCAACCAACAGAATTGCTTCCGGGTGTGCGATTGGCACAAAGAGCTTTACGACTGGCAGCTAGGGGCCTGGAACCAGTGCTTGCCAGTGTCTATGCGCAGTGCGGGCATGCCAAGGCCAGCGGTGTGCACTCGAGGCGAAGAGGGCATCCAGACGCGGGAAGTGGGCTGTGTGCACAAGTCGGATGGTGTTCCTGCGGAAGATGCCATCTGCGAGTACTTTGAGCCCAAGCCACGGTTAGAGCAGGCCTGCCTTATCCCATGCCCACGCAACTGCGTGGTGTCCGAATTCTCCCCATGGACGTCCTGCTCCAAGAGTTGTGGGATGGGTCTGCAGAACCGCTTGCGTTGGGTTTTAGCCCCACCACTTTTTGGTGGTTCGGCTTGCCCCAACCTCACAGAGTTCCGCACCTGCCATCCGGGCCCCTGCGAGGGTGAGGAGAACCTGTACAGCCTGAGGGTGGGATCTTGGGGCCCCTGCATCGCTTCACCTATACGACAGGCCCGGGACACCCGAGAAGATAGAAAGCTGAAACCAGAACGCAAGGCAAAGCGGGACCGGCAGGCCAGGCAGGAACGTCAGGGCAAGCGGCGCAAAAACAAAGAGAAAAAGGAGGTGAAGGAAAACAAAGGAGAACGTGTGAGGGACAGGGTCAGGGTGAAGGGAAGAATGAGGGACTCTGAGACCCGAGAGCTCATCAAAAAGAAGAGGACAAGGAATCGTCAGAACCGCCAGGGCTTGAAGTTCTGGGACCTGCAGGTGGGCTACCAGACCCGGGAGGTGACGTGTGTTCACCGAAGCGGAAGCACAGCGGCGCTCAGGTCAGCCTCGTCCTCTTTATATGTTCATGCATGATTTGGTTATAAAACTGTTATTCTTCCAATTGCTTCTTTCTGTGTGGGGAACTGTTATTTGCTTAGGTTTGATAATATATTGTTTGAATGTAGTTAAAGCTATTCCAATCAACAGTTTATAGAGAGGTTTTTATTATTGCTATTTATTTATATATTTTTTTTAACAATGGCAGTTAGATATCTGGATCTAAGGCTTGGTATTACTACAGCTTTTCCTATTTGATTCCAGTTCTCCAGCTCTGAAAATGTGTAAATTGTTTAATTTAATTCTGATTCAGTAGTCAACTAATGCTAAAATATATTACTCCAGTCTTAATATGCTGATTTACTGCTCAATAATATTTTGTTAATTATTATTAATGCTAAAACAGGATTCTTAGAAGAGTTTTAAAAACAGCATATTTGAAGTAGAAATTATAATTTACAAATTAATGACATAATTTAATGTGTCTTTTCTGAATAAAAGTATACATTTCTTTCCAAAATAGACAATCTGCCTGACCCCAGACGTTTGAATAGCAGTGTATGTACATCTATTAAAAATAAGTCAATTATTAAAATCAACAGAGCTGTCAACACTACTGTGTGAATGTTTAAGTGAAGGTCATGATTAATCACAAAATCAATATTTGTACCTAGCCCTAACAGAAAAATGTCAACACAGGGAAGAGAACTGAGACCACTGAGCCATTTCATGGAGGTTTTAAAGGAGAACATAAGTACAGACATACTGACGTTATCAACTCAGTCATGATATGTCAACACTGCCTCCTTCCCACCTGCAGTGTTTCTGCATTTCTCTCCTTGCAGTATGGAAGCTGGTCAGTCTTCTGTTCCTGTGTGTGTGTGTGTGTGTGTGTGTGTGTGTGTGTGTGTGTGTGTGTGTGTGTGTGTGTGTGTGTGTGAGAAAGTTTAAGAAAGCAGAGAGGCAAAACTAATGTCTGTTTTTGACCTCAGGGAAATTATAAACCTGCTCTCACCAGCATATACTCCATGATATGAGCTGGCCTTCAGTGAGATATGCTCTTTCACACACACACACACACACACACACACACACACACACACACACACACACACACACACACACACACACACACACACACACACAGACAAAAATACAAACAGGCTTCATTCAAAACACAAGACACCACTGCACATGTATACTTAATGTTTAACACATGCTCTCAAGTTGTTTTA
Organism: allo-octoploid hybrid of Carassius auratus x Cyprinus carpio; assembly: GCA_024542945.1. Taxonomy (NCBI): domain Eukaryota; kingdom Metazoa; phylum Chordata; class Actinopteri; order Cypriniformes; species allo-octoploid hybrid of Carassius auratus x Cyprinus carpio. Next base: position 12,318,535 of record CM045060.1, on the reverse strand, counting down.
TTCTCCACATTACAGCTTTAGCAAAGTTAACAAGGTTCTCAGAAAGACATGTGGCATCTTAAAGATCCTGAGGGCTATTAATATTAACTTCTGGCATGTTTTCAAATGTATTCCTAGTTTTTATCTATTTATATGTTATTTTACTCATAGACTGCACTGCATGCTAACAGTCTGAACTGCAACATTCATTTAATCTGGTCCCTGTGTTATAATTTCCCTCTCTTTTGGGGATTGTGGAGTATGATAATTGACATTTTAAACAGTTCTTGCAGTGGAGTTTCCCTCAAGGAAGTTTCAGAGAGTCTGTCAGTAATAGACTAACTAAAGAGAGAAATCTCATTTATGGAGCAATACTCTCATGTCAGTATGATTACCCAAGCCCATTGCCTTCCCATCATTCCTTCATCCTATAAGTAACCGTCTGCCTAGAATGTAATTGCATCATTCTAACCCAAAGATTTAATGGCCATCTTCCTTCAGAAATTTCCCTCGTTTTCCTATCAATTTTCAGTTATACCAGTAAGTAGTTTTATGCAATTTATAATATGGCCTTTTTGTGCCAAGTGGTTTTCCATTAGGTTTGTACAGCCTGTCATTGAGAGCGTCTTTTATTGAGGCTTCATCAACTGGTTTGATTCGAAAAGCATGTTATGCTCCTATATCTCCAATGCATGTCCTCATTCTGTCTCACATGGTGAAACTTTTAATCTGCTTTAGTTGAAGAGGTATTGTCAATTGAAATGGGAATATCACTACAAGCAACTTTAGACATTCAGAGTGAATTTCAACAAAGCAATGTGCCCGTCAACACCCACGAGAAGCAAAAATGACTGTTATGCTTGCCATAGGTTCCCCTTCTAGAGTCAGAATGGGGATGTGTCATATCTGCCTGTATTTGTAGTTATATGGGATTAAGCACAGGAAGATGCAGAGAGATGTGCACTGTCCCAGGCAGATCAGTACATTAGAGCTACTCATTGACTTCACAGATGGCTGAAATCCCCAAAGAGGCTTAACTGTTTCTGGTGACCGTGTTAATGCAGCACCCTGCCCTGGATCAAATGTATGGAATGGCAAGGTCAGAAACAAAAAAAAAAAAAACATTCAAATCAGACCTCGCACCATGGTAAATGCCAGTCAAACCAAATTAATAGTTACTTGATTAGGCTCTTAATTCGTGCTCTCGTATCCACACATCTCAAATTATGTATTGGCTTGAATGCCAGTCTGTGGTGGGATTGATGTTGGTGTAAATGACATTTTACAAGCGTTTATGAATCCTAAATACACATAGTTAAATAAAATGTCACATTTTTTGCATGATTTGAAAGCCAATTTGATTAGGAAATTACATCACAATTGAGGGACAGTTGTATTAAAGGATGTGTAAAATGTGTGATGTGTAAAATATATGTATGTTTATTTACATTTTTAATATTTAAAGATGGATTTTCATTTTTTTGTTCAAATTCTAAGACAATGTAAACCTATGCCATCTATACATAAAATGTATTTAAAAAGTAGGAACAATTTTAATGTGGCACAAAAGTGCCATATGTTGAATAAACGTGCTGCAGTGGCATTAAAATAAATATAAACCTTGTAATAGATGCTTAAAGGTGTAGTTAAGTCACACAAATATGTGTACAGGAATGGTCTCTGCCTGGATTTAATTCAGCAGCCTTTGACACCAAAGAAGTGATCTGTGAACCAACCAAGCCTCTGATTTCTTCATCTGACTGATTAAGACAAATGAGGTCTTGCTTACATGTGTTGTAGGAGCTCTAGTGAGGGCCACAGTCTCAATCATAACAACCCCCAAAGCCAAACCGTCGCAGGCGTTTGATGCCTCTTAATTAAAATTCATGGAATACATAGTTTGATACATATCTAAATTGAATCGCAATCTGTAGTGACTGCAGTGAGATAGAAATGAAAGAACGGGGTGAGGAAAACTCCTGGTAAGATGTGAGGTCAGAGTGTAAGCAGCATTAAGATCATTATTCTTATTAATGCATATACAAAATGATATACAGTGATTGGATGGGGTCGACTGAATACAGCTTGGTCAGGCTTGAGATTATAATTTTTCTTTCTTTTTTAAAGATAACAAGGTGAATGACATCCTCCCTGGTCTTGAAGTCACAGATGTCTGTTTCATCTCCATGTTTTTATACTTTTAGGCTAATAATGATTTTTTTTTTTTCTAATTTTATGTGTGTATATATATATATATATATATATATATATATATATATATATATATATATATATATATATATATATATATATATATATATATATATATATATATAAAACATTACTATTATTTACTATAATTTCTAAATAATACTATCTCTTTCTTCTGGTGTTCAGAAATGACATAATGTTGATATTCACATTCCAGATGTCACAAAGGTGCAGATGTCAGAACAAGATGTTTTTGCAACTTAGTTACAATAAATGTTGGATTCATTGATCGATTACAGACTTTATTCTGTGTCCCTACAGCCATTGTAACCAGCAGACTCTTCCTGTGACATATCAAGCCTGTGTCATCCCAAAGGACTGTGAAGTGACCGAGTGGTCGGACTGGTCTGCCTGCTCAAAGGAGTGCTATGATCTGAATGGGCGTATGGGACAGAGGACACGCACGCGTCAGGTGAAGCAGTTCCCAATGGGTGGAAGGGCTGAGTGTCCTGAGCTGGAGGAGAGTGAACCGTGTTCTCCTCAAGGAGAAGAATTCCTGCCATATATAGTGTAAGTGCTGAGTCCATTCGGCTTCGGTGCTTGGATCATGACTTTTATATTAGACCAAATATTAAGCATTTACACTCAGTGATATCAAAACTGGTATGATGAATCTAAAGGTGACATTGGTTTCCTTAATAACTGAAAAAAACAATTACACTACTGGTCATTACACTACTGGTCAAAAGTTTTAGAATGGCAATACATTTTTATTTATTATTATTATTATTATTATTATTATTATTATTAAGCAGTCTCTTTTGCTCACCAAGGCTGTTGTTATTTGATCCAAAACACAGCAAAACAGTTCCATATTGTGAAATATTTTTACAATTTAAAAGAATTGTTTTCTTTTTGAATATATTTTAAAATGTAATTTATTCCTGTGATGCAAAGCAGAATTTTCAGCATCATTACTCCAGTCTTCAGCGCCACATTATCCTTCAGGACTTCTTCATTTTTTTACATCTTATGTTGTTGCCTTATGTTAAGCTACTTTAAATGACTTTTTTTCACATCAGTCTTCACTCCATTAAATATAATATATCATGTTCATGATTTTCAACTTTTTAATTGTTCAAAATTTTTTTAAATATAATATTACTTTTATTCATCAAGGAAGCATTAAATTGATCAAAGAATCAAAGAGAAAAAAATATCAGCACAACTGTTTTCAATACTGATAATAATACGAAATGTCTGTGTGTGTACAGTGTGTATATACAGGTCCTTCTCAAAAAATTAGCATATTGTGAAAAAGTTCATTATTTTCCATAATGTAATGATAAAAATTAAACTTTCATATATTTTAGATTCATTGCACACCAACTGAAATATTTCAGGTCTTTTATTGTTTTAATACTGATGATTTTGGCATACAGCTCATGAAAACCCAAAATTCCTATCTCAAAAAATTAGCATATCATGAAAAGGTTCTCTAAACGAGCTATTAACCTAATCATCTGAATCAACTAATTAACTTTAAACACCTGCAAAAGATTCCTGAGGCTTTTAAAAACTCCCAGCCTGGTTCATTACTCAAAACCGCAATCATGGGTAAGACTGCCGACCTGACTGCTGTCCAGAAGGCCATCATTGACACCCTCAAGCGAGAGGGTAAGACACAGAAAGAAATTTCTGAACGAATAGGCTGTTCCCAGAGTGCTGTATCAAGGCACCTCAGTGGGAAGTCTGTAGGAAGGAAAAAGTGTGGCAAAAAACGCTGCACAATGAGAAGAGGTGACCGGACCCTGAGGAAGATTGTGGAGAAGGACAGATTCCAGACCTTGGGGGACCTGCGGAAGCAGTGGACTGAGTCTGGAGTAGAAACATCCAGAGCCACCGTGCACAGGCGTGTGCTTTTGAACCAGAAACAGCGGCAGAAGCGCCTGACCTGGGCTACAGAGAAGCAGCACTGGACTGTTGCTCAGTGGTCCAAAGTACTTTTTTCGGATGAAAGCAAATTTTGCATGTCATTCGTAAAATCAAGGAGCCAGAGTCTGGAGGAAGACTGGGGAGAAGGAAATGCCAAAATGCCTGAAGTCCAGTGTCAAGTACCCACAGTCAGTGATGGTCTGGGGTGCCATGTCAGCTGCTGGTGTTGGTCCACTGTGTTTTATCAAGGGCAGGGTCAATGCAGCTAGCTATCAGGAGATTTTGGAGCACTTCATGCTTCCATCTGCTGAAAAGCTTTATGGAGATGAAGATTTCGTTTTTCAGCACGACCTGGCACCTGCTCACAGTGCCAAAACCACTGGTAAATGGTTTACTGACCATGGTATTACTGTGCTCAATTGGCCTGCCAACTCTCCTGACCTGAACCCTATAGAGAATCTGTGGGATATTGTGAAGAGAAAGTTGAGAGACGCAAGACCCAACACTCTGGATGAGCTTAAGGCCGCTATCGAAGCATCCTGGGCCTCCATAACACCTCAGCAGTGCCACAGGCTGATTGCCTCCATGCCACGCCGCATTGAAGCAGTCATTTCTGCAAAAGGATTCCCGACCAAGTATTGAGTGCATAATTGAACATAATTATTTGAAGGTTGACTTTTTTTGTATTAAAAACACTTTTCTTTTATTGGTCGGATGAAATATGCTAATTTTTTGAGATAGGAATTTTGGGTTTTCATGAGCTCTATGCCAAAATCATCAATATTAAAACAATAAAAGACCTGAAATATTTCAGTTGGTGTGCAATGAATCTAAAATATATGAAAGTTAAATTTTTATCATTACATTATGGAAAATAATGAACTTTTTCACAATATGCTAATTTTTTGAGAAGGACCTGTATATATATATATATATCTTATGCTTACCAAGGTTGCATTTATCTGATCAAACACACACACACACACACACACACACACACACACACACACACACACACACACACACACACACACACACACACACACACATATATATATATATATATATATATATATATATATATATAAATGTGTGTGTGTATGTAAGTAGGCCTGCATTGTTCTATAATAGCTCTCTGTACAGACTTCATCTTTTGATGGCTTTTGGATAGCATGAAGGTGTTAAAACACAGAAGGAGGAGTGAAGGGGGGAACGAGGGTGGGGGTGAAGGTCCTGCTGGGGAAGATGGAGAGATAGCAGTGGGTTGGTGGTTTGGCACAGCGCCACCCTGGAAGAGGTGAGCCTATGAATAGTGAACGTCTGAGAGGACAGGCCACACGCTGTCTAATCTGATCTCCCCCACAGATGGGCCGGTCCATTCCCCATCACTCATCACCTCACTGCACTGGATCTCACCAGAGTGGAGTAGGTGCCCCCTGTATTTGATGGAGGTGAATGGTGCTCCTGTAGTGCCGACCCAGTGTGTGCCCGGACACGCTCTCTCACCAAACCACACATGTGCTTTCACTGCTGTCACTGAGAATCCTTTACAGCAGGGGTTTATGACCAGACTTCCTCCAGAGTGAGATTCAGGTGGCCAAGAATGGCTTGTAACCATTAAAATTTAATATTCACCTACTGTTAAGCATCTCATAAATCTCTTAAAGGGATAGTTCATTCTGTATCATATATATATATATATATATATATATATATATATATATATATATATATATATATATCTCATATATCTGAGACTGGCAGCATTAAACAGATAAATTGACATTAAGTACAACTACAAAACTTACAAATACAGCTTAGATTATTTTGAACATTTAAACGAATGGCAGGATTTAACAAAATATATTTTATCAATAAAAAAGAAGAGCTCAAATGCTACACAGGGATTTCTGTTCAGAGTTTTGAGTCAGTGTTTTCATTTTGTTTTGTTTTGTTTAATGTTTATTTTCCAGAGTCATATAAAGGAATCATTTCAGTGCTCATATGAATCATATAGATGCTGTAAAAGACAGGAAGAAACATTTTTATAATTTTTCTGTGTAAGTGTCCCCATCCAATTTAGATCTCAGATCTCATTCATGTGAGTGTACATTCAAATATGGTACATTAAAACTCGTTACATCAGGTTTTGCATCTTGTGATAGTCTCTAGTACATCTTTATTTGAATCAAAGTTGACCAATTTTGCATCTCTGTAATTGTTGCCATATGATATAGCACATTAACATTTGCATATGTTCAATTATGGTTCATTTAAACAAAACACATCAGTTTTAAAATATTACCTGTTTAATTGAATCAACTTCATTTAATTAATTACTATTTCATATTTATACGTATTGGACAACTGCTTTGCTGATGGCACATTCTGCTATTTAACCATTAACATTTGCTATGCAATCCATTACTCATTCAAGTATCCTAAATAAGAAAGCTTTCTCATTATTATATAGTATAGTGCATAAATGGAAAGTGAAGCCCTCAAAGCAAAATTCTGAATGCAGTCTTGTTAGAAGCACACTCAAATACACACTGAATCACAGCTCATGAATATTGAGCTCTGCATTTGTGAGGTCAAATGGACTTCATTTTTCAAACTGTGAAAAAGGTTGAGAGCCATTACCATGGAAAGTCAGCAGGAATTCTCTATTGGTTTTAAAATCCGATCCGCTGTATTCAGAAACTGAAATAAATGTTTCATATTCAATCATTTACACTACAGAAGCAAAGCAAGGGACCATTTCTCTTAGTTTAGAGTGCATGCTCATGGTCAAGAGATGTTTTTAAAGGAAGCTCTCCTTTCTTTTTACTCTTCTTATTTGAACTCTTTTAAAAGCTGGAAGCAAGACATGTTACTGAAGGTCACTGGACATTTAAACACACGGCACACAAATGCGCACACGCATGCACACACACTACCAGCACTTCCCCGCAAATGTCCCCTCCAGCTTTTGATCAGTGAGACACACTTTGATCACTTTGGTGATCAAAGGCCAACAGTAAAGAGGAGGTTCTTAATATTAATATTTAAAAATAGTAATATTGCAATTTTAAAAATATGCAAAGCATTACTACATTTAAATGAAAACTGAAAATAGTCAATTTAAAGTTAAATCAAAAATATTAATATAAACTATAATAGTATACATATAATACTAAAATAACACCAATATGTAGTCATAAATATTTTAGTTTAGCTTTACTTTTTTCCCAGTTTTTAGTTTTGGTTTTTGTTAACAATAATAGCACCATGGTTACTACAGTTTTACTACAATAACACCATGATTCATTTTCATAAGAGTGTTTCTGGACAGGAAAAAAATCAAATCAAACATGCATATGATATTAAGTACAGAGTGTGTGATTTTTGTTGCAACATTTCTATCCATAGCTCAGCTTTTGATGCTGTTTCCCTAGTGTTCTTTCGCTAACATGATAAATCAAAAAGCAGCAGCAGCCCAGCTATCAAAATCAATGATGCCCAATAAAACCATGACCTTAGCGCACATTCTGACTGACGTGCCTTCTGATAAGTCTATTTAAAATAATCTATATTTATAACTTCAAAGGACAGACCAAAGTACAGTTTATTTTTGTTTGAAAAAATAAAAATAAAAACAAGCTTCACCCTCAGTCTTCTCTCAATCTAGAGCCTTCAGAGGATAAATTAAGAGAACATTAAATACTCATCAGCACTTGTCTGTTCACTAAATTTCCTTCCTTCCTCTGTCTCTGCAGGTATAATTGGCGAACCACAGAGTGGAGCGACTGCAGGGTGGACGTGCTCCTCAGCCAACAGGACCGTCGCCGGAGCAACCAGACAGGGCTCTGTGGAGGCGGGGTTCAAACCAGGGAGGTCTACTGTGTTCAAGCCCCCACTGAAACCTCATCTAACCTCAGCTCCCTCAAGAGCAAAGATGGTAACAAAACTATCAAATTCAATGTCTTAACCCTTTGCTTGTGGTCAGTGCACTTGCTGGTTCAACGAAATATCCCGAACCAATTCTGATCTCTCCCACCAATCATTCGCTGTCACATCCTCACCAATTATTTGAGTTTGCTACAGGTTCCACACACAGTAACGAGCACACAAACACTTTCTATTCAGTTAATATAACTGAATCCAGATGATCTAATAGATAAACATTAGGATTTGGCAACCGTTCTGTTACTAGTGAGAACAGGGGTTGCAGTCAACACCATCTTACATTTTGTTGTGCATGTATTTTTTATGCTAGCGTAAAAAAAAAGTTAATCCATGTGCAATATGCGACCACACGTTCAGTCGTCTTAAAACTTGCCAAGACCCATATTGTGATGATGGCGCAGTCCCCTGAATTGGAGCCCAGCTTCCAAAAATGTTCCCAGTTGGTGCTGACATCAACAGTAGGGCAGCATATGATTATGGCATATGATGCCAGATTATAGCATTTCAGTGAATTAGTAAGATATAATTGCAGTTATTATTCTTACATGAATTGGCCCTAAATAAATATGTAAATAAATAAATAAAATTAATATTGCAAACAAAGAGCAATTATATACATGGGATCAGGGATTTGTGTCTCGGAATGTAGTTTAGACATAATTCGTTTTGGGTAAATCTTACAGACAATTTTTGGTCTCATTAATCTGTTATTTGTTCCAGAGCAAATAGTTTTGGCTGAGGGCAAAGTAATATTTTTATTAAATTGAATGCTGTATCAGAGCGCTGTCTTTATACTTTTGACTGAATTGCTTAGGAGCTTTTATAATGGCTATTGTTGTTTATTAAATGTTAGTGTTCAATAAATAATATTTTTGTAAATAACAGTAGTATTTAGTAATAGTATTTGGTATTGACAAAACACTCTGTGTGTTAGTGATAGTGATTTGGACCCGTGGCCCTGTAGCCATGCTGTGTGACAAGTTTGTGTGACTAACATGCTTGATGCAAAGTTATATTTAGTAAAATCACCTTTTTTGTCTCCGGTCACCTCTGTCCCAGTACAGAATTAGAGGCTCACTGCGAGCTTTTAGACAAAGATAAGTTGATGTTTGTACTGTGGTACACAGCTCAAGCCAACCTATAATTGGATTGCTTTTTAAAGGCTGAAATTAGATCACTAGGGGGAAATTAAGGAATAAAGAAGGCAGTGCTGTACAAATTAATGAGGCAGCTACTGTGGAATTTAAATGCTAATGCCGTCACAGACATACACACAGGTGCACATACACCCAAACACAAATTCTCTCTGGAGTAATACGACAGAAACAGGGACGTGCCAGTGCCTCATGCCATGCGCCGAGGCTGGTGCCGGGCCTGTGCTCACTCTCGGACTGACACAGAAACTCCCCTGCCATCTGCTCTGAGAGCTGAACCGCCGACCTCTCAGGGAACTTATTCAAATGTCCACAGCTGTCCTCAAGCAGTCATTGCCTGGTATGGCTTGGTCACACTACAGACAGAAAGACAAAGCACACTGAAGGCAGCTCGCCTTTTGAAATGAGACACATTTTTATCACAATGGTGTATTTAACAGCTACTGTAAGCCTTGATTTTACTTGAAAAAAAATGCCTATGCTAATCTGCTAACATTGTCTATAAGGATTATGTCTTTCAGCTGATCAACATAGGCATCTTGTAGTCAGTATAGTCCATGTTTGTTGTTGGTATGCTGTTATTTTTTGTGTGAAACACTAAAAATATTTTTTTAACGTATCCTAACATATATATTTTCTACATAACATCAAGATCATTGTGAGCAGATCAAGTTCCAAAACAAAATCCACCATAAAGTAGCTCATGCATCACTTTTGAGCACAATTAATAGTTTGCCTTTTGTAATTCAGATTTATTGAAAAAATCTGTTATGCATTTTTGGTGTTGGTAAAATTTTACGGTTTAATTTTTTTTTTTAAGTCTGAGAATAAGTCTCTTATTCTCACTAAGGCTGCATTTATTCGGTCAAAAATACAGTAAAAACAGTAATATTGTGAAATATTATTACAATTTAAAAACTGTATTTCTGCAATGGCAAAGCTGAATTTTCAGCAGCCATTACTTCAGTCTTCAGCGTCACAAAATTCAGAAATCATTCTAATATGCTGATTTGATGCTCTGTAAACATTTTTTAATTTAATTTAATTTAATTTAATTTAATTTAATTTAATTTAATTTAATTTAATTTAATTTAATTTAATTTAATTTAATTTAATTTAATAATACATCCTTACTGAGTAAAAGTATTTTAAAAAACCTGACCCCAACTTTCACTGGTAGTGTGTTCATTATAGAAATTGTGTAATTCATCACCTTGCAAATATTTAATGAGACAACCACAAAAAAAGTGCACATGCAAAAAGTGCACATGCAATTCATTAGATTGCACATGCAAGTTTGTATCTTTTTTGATGTGCATCTTGGTGAATCTTAGTAGACCTTAGTGTCCAGCCTCCTGTCTGTGATGAAGTTTTGCCAGACAGTGTAGGAATCCCATCCGTAATGTGGCCTTAAGAGAAGCACATGGCACTAACTGCAGCTTCCCGCTGGGGGAGGTGACAGGCCTGGCACGCTGACGAGTCACACTGTGACAGATGGAAGAACTGTGAGATGAAGAAAAGGAACAAGTGCTAGAAAACCTGCACACTTTCACACACACTTTCTGCCTATTTCACACACACACGAACACACACACACACACACACACACCCCTAAAGCTTTTCATCACCTTGTCCAGCTCTGTCTTGTGCTCTTTTTTGCATATTTTTTAATTTTTCTGTCCTTTGGTTTTCTTTGTTTTACTCATCATCCTTCTCAGCAAATATAGTTATATGTAATTAATTGCAATTAATTTGATTAAATAATCTGCATATCATGTAATTAATGTAGTAAACTCTTTTAATAGATATTTTTTAGCCCTACTTTTTTCCTCATTTACCTTGTTCCCTTTTAATCAATGAAAAATCAATCAGGCACTTTTCCCCTCAGGGAGTTTCAGAAAGATTTGAGAGGATTTAATTTCAAGCTCCACATGATTGGACATTTTCAAGTGATTTGCCACAGGGCCTTTGGAATTATTCACAGGTATTTATTTATATACATTAATGCCAGACAATGAGAGCATCAGGAGGGGTGGTTTACTCAAGGACAGACACTACGTGCTTTAAGCAGATTTAATCTGGTCATTCAGTTCCAGGGATCATAGCTAGATCCTCTGTAGAAATTGGACAACTACTGTATGTTTGTCTGCACTCTGGCTATTTCAGTACAATGTGTGATGCTAGTACATATGAAACTTTGATACTTGAGGCATGTCCACCAACTTTACCTACCATTAGTTTTTTTTAAAAGCAGCAACATAGCCACTTTTATATTAACTATCACACATTTGATTGTCATTATCAAACATCACGGTATCTCCTAATTCCCTTTAAACACACACACAAAAAAAAACAATTTCTCCATCATGACGTTCTAAAACCTGAGTTCTTTTTTTTTTCTGCTGAACACAAAAGAAGATATTTTGACAGATGTTGGTAACCAAACAGTTGACGGTAGCCATTGACATACACAAATTATTTCTTTCTTTCTCCATTCTATGGAAGCCAATGGCTGCCAGCAACTGTTGTGTTCAGCAGAAAAAAGAAACTCATCGATTTTTTTAACAAAGTGTGGTTGAGTTAATGTTGACAGAATTTACATTTTCTGTTGAACTATACCTTTGTATTGATTAAAATATATATTAATTCAAAGACAGAAATAAAAATCTTTTAAGGACGTATTACTGTTTTGTATTTAAATCCATGATACATTTTTTAGAGAAATTATTTGAAATATTTAAGATAATTTCCTTCATTTAAAAGTGGGTCTAACAGTTTGAAACTGTTGACATTAAACTGTTTGAAACTGTAGTCTTGCATAAACATTAGAATTGTTGTATTAATAGTGAATATTTAACTTTTGTGTGTGTGTGTGTGTGTGTGTGTGTGTGTGTGTGTGTGTGTGTGTGTGTGTGTGTGTGTGTGTGTGTGTGTGTGTGTCTGACGGGGTTAACTCATATTAAATGAAATTCAAGCAAGTGGAAATGGAAGCAGTAGATGCACACAAACGTAGGTAAATATCTCTGAATTTAGATGTTTGTGTTCTGTTTTGCCAGTAGTGAAGAATCAGTGAAATATATTGTTTCCATGGATATGAAAGCTTTGTTTGCATTCCAAATTCATTTTCAATCATTTTGGGATTATGGATTCCTAAACCCATGTAATGAATGCAAGGATGGCACTGAACACAAAATATGCATTTTGCATATCAAAAGCAGCTTGTTGTCTTCCTTTTCTGCCAATAGTGCTTCCCATCCGACTTCCTGCTCTACTATTTGGGGCTGGGGAAGCTGTGCTTGATTTCCTCTCCCCACGGGTGGCATCAGACATTTAGAAGACAGGGGAAAGCAGCTGCTGTTGCGATCTTTATCCATTAAGACATCTCAGTCACAGAGAGCAGAACACAACAACAGTGTTTAATTATTTCGGCTCGGCCGTGTCACTCTCCGGATTCTAATCAATGTTGCACCCCGTTGTGGATCTTTGTGAGATGTTCAGTGCAGTGGCTTTGTTACAGAGCATCCGTGCAGCACCACCCCACAGGCAAGCCAGATTTATTGATGATGATGATGATGATGGTGATGCAAGTAGGTGAATGTGTTGCCGGCTGTCAGATGGACAGAGGGACTGATGGGATACTGGTGCTATAATTAGGCTGGGGAAACCCTGGGTGGGTAAACAGCATACCATCTGGCCTCCAAGTGAGTGTTGTGCCACCTGAACAAGGTCAACCTACAAGAAGAGGGTCATTAATCAGACTGGGTTAACAGGGCAACAAAACGTGAGCCGCTGAGACAGGAAGCCCACCTCAAAACCTTAAAAGCACAGCCGCGTCCTAATAAGAAATACAGAGTGCATGGAGACAAGTCTGTTTCTGGGAATAAGGGAACTAGCATTTGCAAGTCAATTTGACTTTTTTTTTTTGCAAATCAATTTTGTCAATTTGACAGCCTTTTTTTTTTTTTTGACATGTCACTTTTGGAAATAAATTCAGCTTGCTAAATTGAGCGTTCCGGTGGATGTTTGTCCCAGAGGAGCACTTCACAAAAAAAACATTTTAATTTCTGTTTTAAACAAGCTCATATAAATCATTAATGACTCTGGCCATGCAATCAATCACTTAGAACGTACTGAAAATCTACACACACACAAAACTGAATGATTTTAGAAATGGCTCAAAGCAGACATAGAACACCTTTTGGACACAAAGCAATTTGCATGTGAATGAAGAGAAGATCCGTCAAAGGGTATCGGCAGCAGATCTGTTCACGCACTGACCTTGTAGAAAGTCACCTACGGCTCGCAGCTAGTTACAGATAAAAAGAAAACAAGGACAAAAGGGGTCTTGGGAGATGTCTAGCAAAACATGTGCAATCAGAAGCACTTGTTTTTGAGAATGATGTTGATCATGTCATTGTATCTCTTCATGTTCAAATTTTTTTCAAACATATTGAAATGCTTCACATTACCTTTTTAGGTACTTTTTGCTACACGTGTGGGCAATATAAATTTGAGTCTGACTCACGTCATCTCCGGCCCCCATATATTTATGTGTATAAAAAAATACTACTCAAAATAGTATTCAGTATGTACACTCTACCTTTCAACAGTTTGGGGTCAGAGTTTCTTTTTCTTTCTTCTTTTTAATAAGTAAGGACACAATAATGTGATCAAAAGTGACAGTAAAGACATGTATAATTTTATTTAATGTTAATATTTTGAAATGCTTCACATTACATTTTAAGGTACTGAGACCAATTCCATTTTTTATTTAGAAAACAAATGCTAAAAAAATTAATATGTACACTATATTGCACGATACTACCAATTTTACTATATTTTTGATTAAATGCAGCCTTTGTGAACATAAGAGTCTTCTTTAAAAACGAAAAATCTTCTGAAACTTTGTGTATCTGTATAATTTAAATATCTGAAATAGTTTTGGACTTATTGTTATGTAAATGATATACTTGGCTGAATGTACTGTATATTCTTATTCCATTTGCGGAACAACTATTTTATTAGGGACTTTGTAACAATGTGTGTCTGTTTCCTCAGCCTTGCGGCCAGTGAACAGTGACCTGTGTCTGGGTGTTTCTCCTAACACCACCCAGCTCTGCCATATTCCCTGCCCTGTGGAGTGTGAAGTTTCCTCCTGGGGCGCATGGGGGCCTTGCACCTTTGAAAACTGCCAGGATCAGTCCTCAAAGAAAGGTATGCTTGAACTATATGACCAGTTCATCTTTTACAGTTGTTTGGGGAGCGGTCATTTCACCCATCTCGCTAAAACAGAGCAGATCAATAAAACGTCTTCTTTCATTGTAAATCACATGAATTGTGTACGGGAAGCCTTTCAACACATAACTCACACTGCCCCACCTCTCACATCTGTCTGCGCCATCAGCATCTGGGCAATAAACTTATCAGCGCCTACTAGGGCAAAAGATTCATTTTCTTAAAGGTTTATGATCCAGGACCATTGTAGAGGGAACAACAAACAAAAGGGACCCACAGACAAATAAAACATGTCACAAATAGACAAAAGACAAATCATGGGTTAGATGGCTTCAAAGAGACATACACAAGCTTCAAATGGTCT
>CM045060.1:12223709-12298709 GCA_024542945.1 allo-octoploid hybrid of Carassius auratus x Cyprinus carpio | reverse complement strand
AGCAGGTCGATGACCAATTAATTAAATAAAGAAACTGATCACCCTGTACTAACCCTAAAATGAGTGGTCATGAACAAAAGACTAAGCTACCTGTGCCTCGAATTTACAGCTAATTATCCAAAAGACAAAAGGCAAATATAGTTAATTTGTCTTGCTAACATCCATGACTCACGAGAGAGCTACCATGTAGGTTAGCTAAAGTTAGCTAAGGCAATAGGAAGTCTAGTAGTTTACACCAGTGCGCATTTTTTTCACTGCATGATTCAGTTTATTAAAATGCATTTATAATGATCAGAAAATTCAAGATATGGGGGCAGAAATGTATATTTATTTCATTTCATATAGTTAATTAGTATTACGCAAATGTAATATTGATTTTATACAGCAGTTCAAACAAAAAAGAATTTAATATTAAGACACTAACATTGTTGACACAATATTGACTGCGTTTGCTTTTGAATTTCACCAACAAATATAATTCCAATTTGCGTCTCTAAGCTACAGTACATGATGGTGTTTTCTTCCTGAATGAATCAACCATTTAAATGATTTGGTTCAGTCGCAATGAATCACTTATTAACAGTGACTTTTTAATTTCACATTTAAAGTATCTTTTCATTTTTTTTTTTTTTTTTTATAATTTCAAATATCAGTATTCAGCGTTTAATGTTTAAAATATCAAAACTGTATTAATGCATTTGTAACTTGTAACTGCATGTCATACATTAAACAGTGAGTAAATGCATCTAAATGCCCCTTCTAATGCAGCTACTGTGTTTTCTCTGCATTGCAAAGATTAATTTTGTCAGTATTGATTTCATTTGCTTGGTAACAGCCCAAATGACCTATTATTCTAACTGACTGATTCAGTTTAAGAATTTGACTGAAAAGATGCACACTTTTAGAAAAAATGGCTTTAAAAAGGTAAAAAAAAAAAAAATAAATAAATAAAAAAACATAAAAGGTAAAAAGCACATTAAACTTATTGGAAAAGATTAATTTCTATCACTGCTGTGAACTGAATCCAAATCCAAAAACTGAAAGAAACACTGGCCATTACTCCGTTCCTCCCTAGCCATAGGCTTACTGCAACATGTTGACCCATTTAAGTCCAGATACCTTGCTGTAGTGAGGAATAATATGATTTGTTCAAGGTCCCCTCTTTCTTTGTCCTCCCTCGCAGATGGGTAGATGGTGAATATGTTGTTCTGGCACCAGTGGCGAGCTGCCTATATCAATGAAATTAACTCTGTTAGTCCCTCAGATTCAGTCTGCATTTAGCTGAACTCCCTCTCTCCCTCGTTAACTTTGGGAAGAGTAATGTGCAGCCTCATCAGAATGTGACAGCACTCAATAGAGGAAATGTCAGATGCCGTCTGGTACTTTTCCATTAGGGATAGTCAGACGCAGGTGAAGTTTGTCACATCTGAGATGTATAAAGGCTAGACGTTCAGCTGATAGTACATTTCCCAAACCATGTACTTATTGAGTTATTCATGAGGACAGTTGATTTATTTTTCCCCTAGTCTGAAGGATATTGTGATATTTGCCTTATGTGTAACTTTTTTATTTTATTTTATTTTTTATTATTTTATCCGATCCAATCCGATCTAAGATGGTAACCAGTTAATGATCAGTCTACACTGTTACAAAACCAGTTACTTTGTTACAAAACACTCTTAGCAGCTTAAGCTTGTCATTTTATACTGTAGAAATATATTATTGTGAAGAGATCTTTCTGGACGCAGCCACTTGGTGTATTGGTCTATTCTAGTCTATTAAGATCTGTTTTTACTAACACACAGGGTTACGGCACAGCAGCGGTGGTCACGGTCGTTCGGCGGGTACAGTATCATCGCTGGACAGACAGCCACACCAGGAGTGCATGTTTCAGCACAGAGCAATTCTGTAAAAGAGCAAATAAGGGTGATTGCGTCTTCATAAAGATGTCTTATCACCCGTGCGTTTCTAAATGTGGTCGCCCGTGCGTTTCTATATGCGGTCGCTATCTGGCACCCTAGGACGGTCACGATCGCTGTCTCACATGTCTGGGCATCGAGCACGCTGAGCAGGTGTTCGTGGATTGTGCTTGTTCTCTTTGTGGGGACTTGACTGTCTCGGAGTTACATTAAAGACTCCGCTACATCAAACGTGGTGGCGTCCCTCTGCCTCTGCCGCGATCCAGTGTTCGCCTCGGTAACCGGCGAGACGCTGCTTCCGGTGGAGTCAGAGGTCTTGCTTTGTGAGTAAATGTCTCCCCCTTCTGGGACCATTTTTCCTGGAAGTGCATGAGGAGTTAACAAGATCATGGAGGCCATCTTTTACTGCCCGAAACAAGTCTTGTGGCTCCTCCGCTCTCACCACCCTCGATGGTGGAGCCGTGTGGAGGTACAGGGGTATTCCCTCGGTGGAACGGTCGGTGGCCATGCAATTGTGTCCTTCAGCCGCTTCCACTCTGCGGGGTGACCCGTGCCTCCCCTCATGATCCTGCAAGTATTCGTCAGGCTTAACTGGCAGTGTTTACAGAGCTTGGGGGGAAGCAGCTTCCCCACTTCACACCATGGCGTTACTGCAGGTCCACCAGGCCAAAGCACTGAAAGACCTGCACGAGGGTGGTCACGACTGGGCAGTTCTACACGAACTGGGTGCTGCGATGGACCTCGCGCTTCGAGCGACGAAGGTGACCACGCAGTCCCTGGGCCGTGCTATGTGCACATTGGTGGTCCAGGAGCGCCATCTCTGGCTGAGTCTGGCCGACATGAGAGAGCAGGATAAGATACAGTTCTTGAATGCTCCCATGTCCCAGACCGGCCTCTTTGGCGACACTGTCGAGAGCTTCGCCCAGCAGTTCTCAGCCACACTGAAGCAGACTGAGGCAATTAAGCACACCTGCTGCTTCCGTTCCAGCTGCGGCCCCTCAGCCTGCTCATTGCCTGTGCAGCAGCAGCAGCCTTCCACCAGGGAGCGTCTTTCAACCCGGTCGCAGGCAGGACGCCCAGCCCGTCCAGGCCCCCGCCAAGCCTGGCAGCAAGCACAAGTGCAAGAGGCCCTGAGACGAGCAACCCAGAGATGGACGAGACTGCTCATTGGGAGATGGTGACCACATCACTCCCTCCCCCGGAGGAGGGCCGGGCAGAGAATCCTTTGTTTCATTTTGGTTTTGTTCCACCACTGGCCCAGAAGCCAGCGGTACCCAAAACTTCAATAAAAGAGCGGTTTCCTTAGTCTCTGGGTCTCAAGGGGAGGAGAGTTGTGAACTGTGCACCACAGGGGCACTTACCTCCTCCTCTCTCGCCAGCTTGTACGGTCTCTCAGAGCCTGGTTAGCACTCCCCAGTCCGTCTCGGTGGCTCCTGTGGACCATCAGACTTGGCTACGCGATTCAGTTCTCCCGGGGTCCCCCCATGTTCAGGGGCATCCGGTTCACTTCAGTCAAAGCTGTCAATGCCCCTGTCCTGCGAGCAGAGATCACAGTCCTGCTGGCAAAGGACGCAATAGAGTCGGTCCCTCCAGCCGATATGAGGCCGGGGTTTTACAGCCCTTACTTCATTGTGCCCAAGAAAAGCTGTGGGTTATGACCAATCTTGGATCTGCGTGTTTTGAACCATGCATTTCACAAGCTGCCGTTCATGATGTTGACACAGAGACACATTTTTGAATGCATCCGTCCCCAGGATTGGTTTGCAGCGATCGACCTGAAGGACGCGTACATTCATGTCTCGATCCTCCCGCGGCCATTTCTGTGGTTCGTGTTCGAAGGTTGGGCATATCAGTACAAGGTCCTGCCCTTCGGGTTGTCCCTGACGCCTCGCGTCATCACCAAAGTCGTAGAGGCAGCCCTTGTTCCACTCAGAGAACAGGGAGTGCGCATTCTCGATGACTGGCTCATACTCGCACAGTCTCGTGATCAGTTGTGTGCACACAGGGACCTGGTGCTCAGCCACCTCAGCCCTTTGGGTCTTCAGGTCAGCTGGGAAAAGAGCAAACTCGTGCCAGTGCAGATGATCTCTTTTCTCGACATGGAGTTGGATTCGGTCAGTCAGACAGCACACCTCACCCAGGAACTTGCTCACTCGGTGCTGAACTGCCTCAAGACCTTATCAGGCAGGACAGCGGTCCCACTGAAATCCTTTCAGAGGCTCCTGGGGCATATGGCTGCAGCTGCAGAGGTAGTCCCGCTCGGTCTGCTCCATATGAGACCGCTTCAGTACTGGCTTCATGGCCGAGTCCCGAGGTGGGCATGGTGACACGACACTCACCAGGTTCAGATTACACAGGCTTGCCGCAGACCCTTCAGCCCATGGTCAGATCCCTCACTTCTTCGAGCCGGAGTGCCCTTAAAACAGGTATCCAGGCATGCTGTGGTTTTCACGGATGCCCCGGCCACAGGCTGGGGCGCCACGTACAACGGACATACAGTGTCAGGGGTTTGGACGGTCCCCAACTGCATTGGCATATCAATTGCCTCGAGTTGCTAGCAGTATGCCTTGCCCTGTGCCACCTCAGATTGTGTATTCAGGGTCGGGACATTCTGGTCCGCATGGACAACACTGCGACCATTGGGTTTATCAACCAGCAAGGCAGTTTACGCTCCCGTCGCATGTCGCAAATCGCCTGCCACCTCCTCCTTTGGAGTCAGAAGCATCTGAGGTCCCTTCGTGCCATCCACATCCCGGGAGTGTTCAATCAGGCAGCCGACGAGCTGTCTCGAGCAGCACTTCCAGGAGAGTGGAGATTCCACCCCCTGGCAGTTCAGCTGATTTGGAGTCAGTTCGGTGTTGCTCAGGTAGACCTGTTTTGATCTCCAGAAACCACCCACTGCCAGTGTTTCTACTCCTTATCTGAGGCAACGCTTAGTATGGATGCACTGGCACACAGCTGGCCCCAGGGCCTGCACAGATATGGGTTCCCCCCAATGAGCCTGCTCGCACAGACTCTGTGCAAGGTCAGGGAGGATGAGGAGCAGATCTTGTTAGTGGCTCCATACTGGCCCAACAGGACCTGGTTCCCAGAACTCATGCTCCTCGCAACAGCCCCTCTCTGGCCGATTCCTCTGAGGAAGGACCTGCTCTCTCAGAGACGGGGCACCCTTTGGCACCCGCATCCAGACCTCTGGAAACGCCATGTGTGGTCTCTGGATGGGACGAGGAGGTTCTAAGTGACCTACCCCAGCAGATAGCTCTAACTATCGCTTCAGCACGCGCTCTGTCCACAAGACAGGCCTATACGCTGAAGTTGAACCTGTTCGCCGAATGGTGTTCCTCCCACCAGGAGGACCCCCAGAGATGTTCGATCAGAGCTGTGCTTTCCTTCTTGCAGCAAGGGTTGGAGCATAGGCTATGCCCTTCCACCCTTAAATTGTATGTTGCTGCTATTTCGGCTCATTACGACCCTATAGAAGGGAAGTCAGTGAGGAAGCATGATCTGGTCATCAGGTTTCTTAGGGGGGCCAGAAGGTTAAATCCTCCTAGGCCTCCCTCCCTACCCTCTTGGGATCTGACATTGGTGCTAAGAGCACTAAAAGTTGCCCCCTTCGAGCCCTTGCAGTCAGTCGAGTTGAAGTTTCTATCTATGAAAATCCTACTCCTGACTGCATTGGCCTCGATTAAGAGGTTGGGGGACCTGCAGGCATTTTCAGTCGACTAATCGTGCCTTCAGTTTGGGCCAGCTGATTCCAGTGCAACACTGAGACCGCGGCCCGGCTACATGCCCAAGGTTCCTACCACTCCCTTTAGGGACCAGGTGGTGAACCTGCAAGCACTGCCCCTGGAGGAGGCAGACCCAGCCCTGGCTTTGCTCTGTCCTGTACACGCACTGCAACAGTACGTGGATAGAACTCAGAGCTTTAGGACCTCAGAACAGCTCTTGTCTGTTACAGTGCTGTACAGTGCGGGCTGGGCAACTCCCAACACTTTCGCTAGGTTCTATAGCCTGCGTGTCGAACCGGTTTCCTCCTGTGTTCTCACCTCAAATGGGTAGTGCCACTCAGAGGCCCTGTTCAGAGTTGGCTTGCAGCGTTTGAGACGCCTAGTTCCCCTTACCGGGCAGACCCTGTTGAGTCCTCCAGCACTTCGGCGGCCAAACATGGCGGAGCATCCGGCACCAGGCCTTTCAACCAATGAATTCTTGAAATCTGGTGTGAGGCTAGTGCCCATATGAGTGACCCAGTTGGGATCCCATATGTGTATCTCCACGGTGACACCCACTAAGACCGTGTTTACCCTGGGAGACCACACTCTGCCGTCTCTAAATGATGCAGCCATGAGCCGTCCTAGAGACTTCCATGTGCACTAGGGCCCCTTGGGGTTACTCCACGTGAGTAAATGTCATTTAACCCCCTCTGGGAGGAGGTGACTCCGCAGTGTGCCTCTTCCAAACGGAAGGGCATGCTTTCCCACTGATATCCTACTGTTGGGTTGCGAGGAACAACTGTAGTTGACCTTCTCTGTGTAGAGCCCGGTCCTATCGTCTGCCTTATAGGAAGGATCAGGAGGCCTACACGGGGCACTGGAGGGGTCAGCACCTGTGGCGTGTTGGTAGGGATCCCAATTTCGTCAGTAATCCAACGTGACGTTGAGAGTGACCGACTGAAAGGGAACGTCTCGGTTACGTATGGTAACCCTCATTCCCTGAAGGAGGGAATGGAGACATCACGTCCCGTTGCAACAGTTGCTGTACCACCACTGAGCTGCCAGGTCACCGGCTCGGCTCCTCAGTGAAAGCATGAATGAATGCGATGCACCTGCTGCCTCTTATACTCACGCTGTGATCAGTGACAGCTGGATGCAATGATCGCATGCCAATGTGAATTGGCTCATTTAGTTACACTCAAAATAGATTGGTCTCTCTGGCGAGATCCCAGTTTCGTCGGTCTTCTGACGTGACGTCTCCGTTCCCTCCTTCAGGGACCGAGGGTTACCAAACGTAACCGAGATGTTTTTAAAGCTCTCAATGACCTTGCCCCACCGTATGTAACTGAGACACTGGCTGTTCGTTAGCCAAACAGGGCTCTAAGCTGGAATAAGCTTCCCCCCGATATGCGCACCTTTACTGACCTGGGCCTTTTAAAGCTAAACTTAAAGCTTAGGCTTTAATATCTAGCAATGTTGTGACATTTTTGTGTATTTTATGTAATTTTTGTTGTTGGCTTATATTTTTGTTTTTATTGCTCTGTTTTTATTGGAAAGCACTTTGGTTCATCTTGAGTGTTGTAAAGGGCTGTATAAATAAATGTTGATATTTTCCAAATTAAACTTCTAAAAAGGCACATAAATGTCTGTAATGGACTGTAATGTTTCTTTGTTTTTTGTTTTCTGACATGAAATGCTACCTTTTGGATGTATGTAAATGCCAGTGGTGTGTGGAAGTCTAACTCTTTCCCACCCCAAGTCTTAACCACTCCTCATTGTTCCCTAGTGCCTCCCCTCTTCTCTCAATTATTGATTCCTGTTGTCTGGTGCTGATGAGAATAGATCTGTTGTGTCCCATGGGGTCCCAAAGTGTCATCTGACTCAGTGGGTTTTCTGTCAATTTGGGCTTTTTTTTGCAGGGGTGGGGATCACCGATCGATACAGGGGCTGGTGCACAGTCCACAGAGTAGTTGGTGTCCAAAACTAGGTCTTTCAGATGACCTCTGTGAGCAAAGTATGTTTAGTTGTTTTGTTCTGTCTGTTTTTACTTTGTTTTGATATATATATATATATATATATATATATATATATATATATATATATATATATATATATATATATTTTTTTTTTTTTTTTTTTGTTTGTTTGTTTGTTTGTTTTTCCTTTGTTCTGATTTGTTTTAATTGTTCCTTGTTTATTTGTTTTTGTTTTGTTTTGATTTTCTTTTTTTCTTTTTGGATGCTTTTATTTGTTTTGTTTTATTTTATTTTTTGTTGTTAGATTTTGCTTTGTTTTGTATTGCTTTATTATTTAGCTTTTTTTTTCAATTATTGAAACAAAACTTTGATCCTTTCATGTATAAGACAAAGATTTTAGTTAAATGTTATACAAAAAAAATAATAATAAAAAAACGTAACAAAATACATGTTACATAGCTGCAATGATTGCATTGGCTGTTACATGTGATTGTGTGATGTGATTGTGTGATGGACCCTTTTCACAAGACTGTGATGACACATTTAACGATCATCAGCACTGTAAATCCTCAAACGGTTTTCATATTTGTATTTTTTTTAATTATGTATATTTATAACACTATTCTTTGTATTATATCACCTTTGCATCAAATTACAAAAAATAAAAATAAATAAATAATACTAATAAATAAAATAGGGATAGTAAATTGGACATCATTCTCTCTTATGATTTTTTTTTTCCTTTTATTGAAAGTCATGAAAACACTATCATGGAGTTTTTCTTTTGCTATTTGAGGAAATGGGAATGCAAAAAATATATTTGTGGTACTCTCCCATTCACTGCTCTTCAAGTTAACCCAACTATGACGACTTCTGCTGCTGAGAAAGCCATAAATGTGAAAAAGGTCCATTGCAAACATTGCCAGATCATCCTACCCCCTTGGTGCACAGCTGTTACATCCTGTTTGAAATTAAAAGAGTAATCAAAAATTAATGTGTGAGAAGCACATTAAAGTCTACTGAACTACATTTTACTGTTGAAGATTTGAGCAAAATGCATGCCATAGCTATGCAAAGGGATTCTATATGTACCCTTGTCCTTGGAGATTTTTATGCTGTAAATGTGCAGTAGGTCATTAAAGGAACCCAATTGAGAATGTTGTCTAAGGTCTTATATGCTACTGGGGACACTGGGCACATGCCCATCAAAATGGTGTTTTGGGCCCTTTGAAGTTTATCAATGGTCCTGTTTACACATACATGTACTGTATGCAGAGTGCATTGTGTAAATGGGTGGTTTGTTTACCGTTCAAGTCTGGCATGGAGTAGAGATGAAAGCACTTGCTTTCACATGCACAGTGTGAAATCTCTGTGTGGGCAGATCTATTTATGCACAGAGTGAGATGTAATATAATGTTCACACAATTTAACACAGCATCAAATGAGTGAGGTTTCACTTTGCTTGGCTTTTTCTTTATGAAACTCATTTGTGTATTTCTTTGTGGATATTAGTTTTTAATTTGCTAGAGTTTGCCCTATCATACTCATACTCAAGGGTTTGTTGGTCCTCCGGCATCCTTATTTAGGATGTGAGAATATAACAGGGACTGTGTTTTGTTGTTCTCAGGTGAATACGTGGACAGGCAGCTGTGCCGGGATGCCATTCTTCCCATGCCTGTGCTGTGTGAGGTGCCCTGCCCGAAAGACTGTGTGCTTAGTCCCTGGACTTCATGGTCTTTGTGCTCCAATACCTGCTCAGGGAAGAACTCAGAGGGCAAGCAGACCAGATCACGCTCCATTCTGGCCTACAATGCTGGGGACGGTAGGGTTTTTACTATAATCAAACAACTCTTATACTCATTTTCCACCAAAATGGTGTGGATTGAGCTGAGACCTGGATTTCCACTGAGCTGAACAATGATGCACCTTACTATTTTGCTGCATAGCCTGTTCACAAACAAACACTACTTGAAGTCTTGTTTATTAATCTTATGAGTATCAAAGATCTTTTTTAACATCTGAATCAATTTAATTACACATTTGTATGATATGACTGGCTCCTGTTGTATTAACAGTGAGAAGTTAAAATGAATGAATGATAATAATATTCATAGTTCATAATAATCAATTAAAAAACATAAGCCCCTTTCACACTGCGATTCCGGAAAATACTTGGGTAATGTGTCCCGCAAATTGTTCCCAGGTCGCTAGATTTTGCCCCTTTCACACTGCCAGTGATTACCCGGAATATGTGCGTGCATTCACACACAACCCGTAAAGGTCCCGTGAAGACACGTGATATCAGGGTGTGACGTGTAATGTACGAGTCGAAAACGCTAGGCACGTTAACTTTCACTGAAGCTGGCGAACGATCTCAGCTTCAGCGCAGAAAGTGAGGAACTAACTTTAACTGATCTCTGCTTCGTTACAGTTTGCACATATTTGTTTCATCGTGAACGTTGATCTGCCTTCAAAACACGCTAAAAGAGTCGCGCGATAACGTGCGTCATCACTACGACACTGCATTAGTTCTGGTTTTTGTTCACACAGCGCTCGTTCCGGTGTTGTGCCCAATTCTGACCACCTGCTAGATTATTACCCCCCTAGTATTGGTAGATTTAGGAGTAGGTTTGGGGGAGGGGTTAGGATTAGGGGTGGGGTTAGGATTAGGCAATCAGGTAGCGATTTAAACGAGGGGGTAATAATTTGGCAGGGGGTCAAAATTGGGCACAGCACTGGGACTGAACCCAACAATGTTACTAGGTCCCCGACCCGGAATCTATCCCGGAATCAATCCCGGGACGTGCTTGCGTTCACACAGAAGGCGACCCGGCAATGTTCCGGCAATTTTCCGGTCCAACGTGCAGTGTGAAAGGGGCTATATACTATTCGTCAATAATATATTATTACGGACATTGAAAATAAAGTGTCTGGAGTTCATGAGACTGAGAACATATACTGTACTACCATTCAAAACTGTGGGGTTAGTATGATTTTTTTTTTTTTTTTAAGGTCTCCTTCTAATATGCAGATTTTATGCTCAAGAAGCTTTTTTAAAAATTAATCTTAAAAACATTGTTTAAAACA
This sequence comes from allo-octoploid hybrid of Carassius auratus x Cyprinus carpio, assembly GCA_024542945.1. NCBI lineage: Eukaryota > Metazoa > Chordata > Actinopteri > Cypriniformes > allo-octoploid hybrid of Carassius auratus x Cyprinus carpio. The sequence goes on along the minus strand of CM045060.1, from coordinate 12,288,017 downwards.
ATGATTCTTTAACGAAATGAGAATATGTTTATGTTTATCTTTACTGAGAATATGTTTATGTTTAACATTCAAAGTAATTATATTCAGCGATTTTATAAACAGCTAGCAGGGGCTGCAGTGGAGTCGATTTTTTTCAGCCTGAATCCAGGTTTTTTTTTTTTTTTTTTTTTTTTGTGGTTCAGCAAGGCATTGCATTACTTGATGCCCTGCATGTATGCTTTCTTTTCTTCAGAGAATCCTGCTGCTAAAAGTATTTAGCATTAAAGCCCTTAGTCCAAAACTAGACTGTTTTGCAAGTCTTTACAAAGATTCCTGTTTTTTTTTTTTTTGATATAATCAGTGAGCACCTTTTTTTCTGCTTATGTGAATTTGTATGCTCAAGTAGACATGATGTTCAAGTAGACATGAGCAGATTGCGAATATATTACTGCACTTACCCCCTTATGTTAGATTAACGTTCTTCCATGTGAGCAGACTTCACAAGGTGAAAAAAAAAACATCACAAGGTAATGAAGGTCTCGGAGCGTTAAGTGATTCAAACCTCAGGTGAGCACAGACTGTAAGTGTGTATCTGATGTGTAATAGACCGTTGGATAAGTGGTTGCTTTGGGCTAAAACCGCTTCCTTCCCTCCACCGCTCACCCACCAGAAATCCATTTCCACAAATATGCAGCTTGAGGGAACAGAACTTGCACTGCTGACTGAGAGCAAATCGGCTTGGTTTGCTTTAACATCACATCACTTTACAGTCATGCTAATACCAGAATCAAAGGTAGTATGTTCAGTACATCTGTGGAGTGCGGTTGCTTTATATATTACAGTTTTAGCACCAATGTGATACCACATATGTTGAAATGATGCTTTCTGCCCTGTGGTGAATCATGCTAGCTACATGCTGCTCGGATTATTAGCCTTCAAATGATTCAGGAGACGGTGGACCAAATTGATGACAAGCGTCTGAGAAAGCAGGTGTGCTGACAGTAGCATGACGTTTAGTAGATCCTGTTCTGCTTGCCATCTGCCTCTGTGTGAGGTGATTGGGAGAATAGCATGAAGCATTGGTCATTTGCTGTCCATGTAGCTAAGCCCCTCAGAGTAGGACCTAGCTGTCTCAGAATGAGCAGAAATTTCCAGTTGCCTCATTTTAGTCTATTAATTTTTTTAGGCAGTGAGGGCCTCCTAGAACAGAGGTTTTCAAACTGTGGTCACCTAATGAAAATTTAAAATGGAGGGGGAAGAATTTCCGTTCAAGTTATTAATATTAATTTAAGATGTCTGATGCAAATATTAACACATTTTTCAAATTTGCTTTTTAAAGACAAAATGAGATTAATCATGATTATTTAATTCTATTTACAGCCCAGTTTTAATTTAAGAAATGAATGAATTGTAAAAGAATGTTAAACTGTTTTGGAACAATATTTACAGTGAAAGTCCTTAACTAATTAATTTGATAAACCAGTCACTAACCCTTGTTCAGGGCCCTGGAAAACTTCTTTCATTATTGTCAGCCCAGTGTATACAAAAAGGATAAAATTTTAATGGATTGTCAAAATATTTATGGTTTTACATTTTAATGCATGGTCAGATATGTAACACATATTTGCTATTTCTAAGTGGAGGGCTTGACGATTTCAAATGCACCACTTCATGCAGACATCACTGTGTCCTACATCAAGAGAAAATTAACACTAAATGTGGATGTCAGCAGCTGCAGTATGAACCGGAGCTCTTAATGGTGCAGAGATGGACCAAGAACATGCAATTACTCTGAGCTGTGCACAGACTTTTGTAATTGTACAAAGGATTAGCCTTCATCAGAGTCACAGGTCAATAAATAACTAAAGGGAGTGTTAATCCCCATTTGAAACAATGTGATTCTGGTGCAGCTTTTTGAAGCTCTGCTAATGCATTGCCCTGGCATGCCCTGAACCACTGTAAGACCCTTTGGAAGTCAAATAACCCTCCTTTTAACTGTGAAGAATTTTTTCTCGCTTTCAGGGCCATTATTGTGGCTGTGCTGCTCATGGCAAGTGCTTTCTAATGGTTCTCACATGTCTAATGAAGTGTGTGATAATAGTCAATATCCCTTCTATAAATTAGGTACTGAAGGACTGTGCTGCATTGCTACAAAGGATGAGTCAATTATTCATTATTTTTGGTGCTCTTGAACAAGGAGCACTGCTTGATACATGGTTTGTCCATTTTTCTCATTCACCGATTTACCATTTTCTCATTGATCAGTGTGTAGTTGTTAATGTGCACCATTGAGATAATGGCTGAGCACTCCGTGGGGGTTTTGCCTGTGACTGCAGGTTGTAAAGAAAGCCAAGGAAAGCCTGGCTAATAAATCTAGGAGAAGCTCTTATTTTAACAGTCATTTTTGTAGTAGCCTCATGCATTGCACTCAGCTCATATTTCATAAATAAATAAATATATATATATATATATATATATATATATATATATATATATATATATATATATATATATATATATATATATATATATATATATATATATATATATATATTATTTTATTTTTTTCTCTATATTGGGTGTGTGGGGAAGGAGTTTGGATCTTGTCCCCCACAATGAGTATGGTATTATTTGAATCATTATTATTTGTAAAACTCACATTGTGCAGTTTCTAGATGTAATATGTACTTCTCAATTATATTAAGGTAGTCATTTAAAGGAATAATTCACCCAAAAATGAAAATTTCCAGAAAATGTATTCACCCTTAAGGGATAGTTCACCTTCAGTTGCTGGACCCCATTGACTTCCATAGTATGGGGAAACACTATGCAAGTCAATGGAGACCTGCAACAGAAGGTGACCTATCCCTTAAGGCCATTCAAGATGTAAAAAAAAAATGTAGTTTCTTCATCAAAACAGATCTGGAGAAATTTAGCATTAAATCACTTGCTCACCAATCCTCTGCAGTGAATGGGTGTCTAAACGGCTGATAAAAACAGCACAGTAATCCACACATATCCAGTCTATCAATTATTGTCTTGTGAAGTGAAAGGCTGCATGTTTGTAAGAAACAAATCCATCATTAAGACATTTTTAACTTTAAACAGTTGTTTACAGCTATAAAGCAAGTCCTATATCAATAATCTAATCTGAATCAAGAGAGAAATATGTACAAATCAAACAACGCTTACTGTCCAAACAGTTCTAAACAAATTTGTTAGTGGATTTTAATGTGAGAGGACAACAGGGGATGGACTTTTTCACTGGAGGAAGCATTATTATGGATTATGGACCAGACGTGACTGTTTAAAGTTAAAACACCTTAATGATGGAATTTATTTATTTATTTTTTTATTTTTTTCAGATAAATACACGGTTTGGACATACTTCCAGATGGACTGGAGTTGTGTGAATTACTTGTGATTCTTATGTGGTGGAAACAGGCTTCAATATTTTGAAATATTACTTTATTTTGCAAATTCATTAAGTTGCATTTTTCTGCTAGAAAATAGACATAGATCTGGCATAGTTGTATAATGTTATGCCACAAAAATAATGATCTGCTATGGAAGATGACAGGGATATGGTGAGTAGGTGTCACAAACTGTTGAATCGAATTTGGATTTTAGCACAACTGGAATGTTGTATTAACCAATTACAAGCCAGGACTGAAACTGTGTTTGTAATATTTATTATATATGCTTACTTCCCATGCTTTAAATTACAGATATTAACTTTAGCTCATAAAAGATGTACAAAATGGTCAAATACCAGGTCAATTAACAAATGTATTTTTACAGTTTGGATTTATGATTTACCCATTATTGTAACAACCTTTCATAACCCTTTTTATCTTCTAGGTGGAGGTCAGTGCCCTAACAGCAGCTCCTTGCAAGAGGTGCGCAACTGCAATGATCATCCCTGCACTGTGTACCACTGGCAGACGGGGCCCTGGGGTCAGTGCATAGAGGACACCTCCGTTCCGTCTGCTAACAGCTCACTCAGCCGCACCGGAGCAGGAGTCAGCACTAATGAGGCATTCTGCTCGGTCGGAATGCAGACACGCAAAGTCATTTGTGTCCGGGTCAATGTGGGCCAGGTGCCACCTAAAAAGTACGTTTTTAAATGTGTTCCTATGAATGGTATGCATTTCATTTAGGCTGGACAAAGACTATTAGAAGTAGGTTTTAAGATATAATTAGATTCTCATATTTTTCTAATTACCTCTATTCATTGTCTTGTCTCAACAATATATGTTTCCTTTCAATGTCTTCATGCGGGTCACAGACAGCCCTGATTTTTTTTATTGCCGTTTGTTGGAGAAGATATTGAAGAAGGTCTGGCGCTAGATTTTTATTGACATATAGAGACTTTAAGTTGATGAGCTCTCAGCTGGTAGTTTTAAGTATCTGAATCTGGTCTTTCCCCGAAGGCATCTACTGGGAAAATAAATGATCTGTTTATTTATTCAGTTTAATAGTGGCATTATTCTGTCAGTGGCTGTGGAAACAGGGTGTGTAGCTCAGGGATCCCATGCTGGCAATGGAAATGAGTCCCGCTTTCTTCCCAGGTTTATTCATGTGCTGGGCTTTACCCACTGATCTACACATTCATATACACAGGCAGATATGCACACGTGAGCTGCATGCTGATCGTTATGGGATTTCATGTGAAAGAAGCAAGCATATCAGAATGATGCGGGGACAGAGAGAGGAAGGAGAAAGAAGTGTAGTATATGCAGAGACATATAATGAAGATGAAAATGTGTTATTTGAGGGTGAAATCATATTTGCATTCTGCTATTTATGAATACATTACTGTTCAAAAGATTTTTTTCTTTATGGTTTTGAAAAAAACTTCATCTTCAAGCCTTCATTTATTTACTAAAAATACAGTAAAGTATTGTGAAATATGACAACTTAAAATTAAAAATTAAAAATGGAAAATATTTTGAAATGTTATTTATTCTTGCCGATGGCAAAGCATGAATTTTCACCATTCATTACTCCAGTCTTCAGTGTTACATGATCCTTCAGAAATCATTAATATGCTGATTTGCTGCTCAAGTAATATTGCTTATTATTATTAATGTTGTGCTGCCCCTTAATTTTTTGGTGGAAACGACAATACATTTTTTGATTAATAGAAACGTGAAAAGACTTTGATATTAAAATTTTTTGGACAATTATAATTGTCTTTACTGTCATTTTGATCAATTTAATGCATTATTAATGGAAAAAAGTATTAATTAAATTAATTAAAAAAAAATACTGACCCCAAACATTTGAGTGTTAGTGTACATTATTATTATTATTATTACATTTATTTATTTTATTTTATTATATATATATATATATATATATATATATATATATATATATATATATATATATATATATATATATATTTATTTATTTATTTATTTATTTTATTTTATTTTTTCAATATTATCAGCATAGCAAGTTAAATGAAATGTTCAGAAATAATAATGATAAAGAACATTATTTTCAGAATGTTAGAATGTTCAGTATTTGGTTTGTTTCCCTTTAGCTTTAAGCTTCATGAAAATCTGAGCATCTGTACATGCTGTTTTACTGTTTTTATATGTTTTTATAGGTGCCCAGAGAGTCTGCGTCCAGATACTGTAAGACCGTGTCTTTTGCCCTGCAAGAGAGACTGCATTGTCACTCCGTACAGTGATTGGACACCCTGCCCTTCCACCTGCCAGACAGGTACTTTTTAACACACCCTTATGAAACTTACATATACTGTAAAGCTTCTGATGCATCTCTTGAACTAAAGTAAAATAGAAAAATGTTTTAATGACATCAATACATATAATTAATAAATATTGTTCACTTTCAGCAATCTATCAGAAGTGTTTAGAAACAGTTTCTTTGTTCTCACAATCGTTCTCTATCAACACTATAAAGAGGTTTTGTTGCTTGGCAACTCCACCTATAGGAACCAGAACAAATGCTATAACAAGCTGCCAGTATCTGAGCTATTTGTTATATGGAGCAAATAAGCATTGCATTTCTTGTTAAAACATTTTTTTTTTCTCGTTGAATATCACACTCCAGTGTGTTTTGTATAAAATATTGTCTTATTAAAGACCATCTGCTTGACAGTTTCTTCTTCACTGAACACTGAGCAGATTTTCACTTCCCTCATTTATTTTCTTCTTTGTAGCACTTGTTACATTTACAGTAAATATTTTCTGTATGTAATTTTTACTAACTTTTACATTTTTTACAAAGAGAACCAGTCTCAAAGTTTGTGCTTTGTGGAAGAACAGTGTGAAAACGCTATAAAAAAAACACAGAATTAGAAGCACATATTAATAGATGCCTTCACCCTGTGGAGAACTTCAGTTTATTATAAATAAAATCTAAGAATTGTGGCCCTATTATAATTATTTCATTTCTCAATTGTACTTAATATGGAAATCATTAAGCCACAAAGCAGATGGTAGTTGTGATGTAATACCATTTTCAGAGATATAAAGTGCTTAGGAGTGGCTGAAAACCTTGTTAAACACAGCACAGTCTTACAGAGACTTGTGTAATGATTAGATTTGTGAACATGAATGATGTTTTTGCAAGATTTTCTATATTTATTCGTGACAGTTTCATATTTTCTGTACATCCTCTTGTGTATATCCAGGTGGTGCTGTCAAAAAGAAGCAATCAAGGAAGCGCATTATGATTCAGCTTCCGGCTAACGGAGGCCAAGACTGTCCAGAAGTGCTCTTCCAGGAGAAGGAATGCGATGCCTCATCTGTTTGTCCAGGCTACAGGTGAACAGAATACCTCTTTGAAATTATAGTTCTACATTTCATAATATCAGTCTACAATAAAATTATATAAATTGTAAATGTAATAATATAATAATGTAATAAAATAATAAAATAAAAAAATATAAAATGTGCGTGTATACCTATACACTGTGTGTGTGTGTGTGTGAGAGAGAGAGAGAGAGTGAGTGTGTGTGTATATATATATATATATATATATATAAATATACTGTATATACACACACACACACTCTATGCATATGTGATTTTATGCAATTATATATATATATATATATATATATATATATATATATATATATATATATATATATATATATATAAAAATTGCATTCATTTGCACAATAGGTGGAAAACCCACAAGTGGCGCAGGTGTCAGCTGGTGCCCTGGGCCATTCGTCAGGACAGTCCTGGAGCACAAGAGACTTGTGGACCAGGACTACAGGCTAGAGGTACAGAAAAACCCTCAACATCAACCTAAAATGACTACTAAGGTGCAACATCTTTCAATGTCACTAAAACTTTGTAGGTGCTTGTAGCAATATTTCACATTGAAGCTGGGGAGATGGGTAAGCGTGTGGTAAATGCATGCGATTAGTAGTAATTCGATCTGTGACTGAGTGTTACCATCAAAGGGTTGTGTGAACGCTTCTGGATTTAAATGAAATGTTCTATAAGAGATTCAGGAAGCTGTCTGAAGCAGTCATTCTGACTCTTACCAGTAAACCCTTTCAGGGTTCAAATGCAGGCTATTAGTGTGGTGTTTTAAAAAACATATTTGAAATTGAAAGTTGAGAGTCTTGTGCTATCTATACGCCTGGAGACAGTGGATTTTGCTGCTATATAGCTGATAGAGATGCATTCACTGTATATGGAAGGTACCACTGTCATAAAAGCATTTTATGTGGGTACCTTTAACTTAGGTTAAAATTTAAATAATACTAAAAGAGAAATGCAGTATATTGCTTATAAAAATGGATGGTGTGAACATATTTTGGCCTTTAAGTGAAAGAAAAAGACAAGTCTGGAGGTTGTTCTTAAAATCACATAAAGTACTGCAGAAATCTTCTTTAGATTTCAACTTCTCGGCATTGCTTATGTTAACAACCATTACACGCAATAGTATCCCTCAATACGCCGGCATGACTGAAAAAACATTCCAATACAGTAGCTTTTACCCTCATTCAATGATATAAATCTGGATCCGTCCAGCTGCTTGAGTCAATAGCCATTTAACTGCCCTCTCTTGTAATCCATCAAAAGATGCATAGCTTTATTCAGTGCGTATGGCTTTATAGCTGAGAGTGGACTGCTATGTATTTGTATTAACTTAGAGAAGTTTTTTTTTTTTTTTTGGTTTTAGTTTTGTTTCTTTTTCTGGCAGTTCTATTGGTTTATGATCTCTTTCATCTTTTCTCCCTCAGCTGTATCATGTAAGAAGTTGGATGGTGGACCTGCAGACATTGCGGCCTGTCTTAAGTTTGCAGGTCCTATGCCTCAACTCACTCAGTCCTGCCAGCTTCCATGTCAGGATGACTGCCAGCTGACTACCTGGTCCAAATTCTCATCCTGTGCCGCTGATTGTGTGGGTGTCCGAACTAGGAAAAGAACCCTTGTTGGTAAGTGCTGGATAAGTGAGTCTACATCTTGACATGTCATGGCATCAAACAAGCTCTTCTCACCTACATCTTTGATGCATTTCAGCATATTTGCTTAATGATGCCTTCAGATGCATTATAGCAACCAGAGCCACATGATCCTTGATCTAATATGGCAATTTGCTGCTCAAGAAACATTTCTTATTATAATCAATGTTGAAAACAAGTGTGCTGCTGAATGTTTTTGTGGAAACTGATACTGAACATTTTTTTTTTAAATAGTACATTCAAAGAACAGCATTTATTTAAATAAAATATTTTGTAACATTATAAATGTCTGTACTGTCACTTTTGATCAATTTAATGCATCCTTGCTGATTTGAAAAAAAAAAGAAAAAGAAAAGAGAAGTTTGCTGAGTTGTGTATTATTTTACAGTGGCAGTGACAAATTCAAAAATATCTGTCCCTTGTGTCATTAGGATGATTGATTAATTTGAGGAAAGCCCTGTGTGTTGCAAATGCTTTTGCAAAATTATTTTTGTAAGATGCATATGCCTGTACCTCAGCTGAGCCACAAATATGGTTTAATCTTTAGTATAATGTGCCATGAGAAGCTTAGTCAGTTATTTAGAGGTTAACAAAATGTAGTGTGTGTGCCAAAGACCTATTTGCCCTTTGGAAGACCTGCTGTAAGTCAAGCAACTTTGCAAAAGGATTAAGATTAGTGCAATAGGTCTTTCAATTTGGATAAGTCTGCTTATTCATAATTACTAGATCAGTGTGTTTTGAGCAAAGGAGTAAGATACTATTACAGGATCATTCTGTTGGCAGTGCATTCCATATCGTATTATTACAAAAGATTTATTTCCCTGATCATGAAAGCATATTTAAATGGATAACATGATCTTATGACTTTTGATCTAACATCTTGAAATGCTGTATGTTTGTGTGATTTTAGGTAAAAGCAAAAAGAGAGAACAATGTAAAAACACACAGATGTATCCTCTGAGTGAAACCCAGTACTGCCCCTGCAACAAGTACAATGCCCAGCCTGTGGGGAACTGGTCCGACTGCATCCTGCCCGAGGGTGGGCGAGTAGAGGGCCTTATGGGTATGAAAGTGCAAGGTGATATCAAGGAGTGTGGCCAGGGTTACCGGTTTCAAGCCATGGTGTGCTACGACCAGGACAACCACCTCGTGGAGACGACACGCTGCAACAGTCATGGTGGGTTAAAAAAGATGAGGCATATCATTCCTGCTCCACTTTTGTCATTAATAAAGATTAATTTACTTCCCTATCTGCCATTGGCCAGACAAACATACTCACGTCATTGGTTGAGCCAGCGTCACTGTGTCGAGAAGAGTGTATATTTGTACACAGGTTTTTTTTTTTTGTCCTTTTACAAAATAATAATACTACACTAATAATACTAATACCTCTCAAAAGAATTAATTCTACAAAAATAATATTTCATGTGACAAGAAATGTGAGTGGAAAATGAAACCAAATGTTCACATTTTATACACTAATCTGAATAGGAGAAATGATTTTTCATGAAAATAGATTTCATGTATAGAATACAATTAGTCTCAACTGAAATAAAAGTCTCATCTGTTTCCTCCTATTATTTTTCAAGTATTACTCGTTTTCAAGTAAATCTGAACATTCTTCAAACAATTCTTAAATTTACTATATATCTATTGTTAATTTAAGTTATATCACGTTATATCAAATAATAATAATAATTAAGTTTTTCCCTACAACAAGAGAAAGAAATCTTGTTTTCCCTTTGAATTAAATGTTTTTTTCTAACCCCATTTTTTTTTCTTGTTTTAAGCATAAACTCACGTTTTGTCAAATTTGTCAGAAAACAAGATGTACAGTAGTATACTATGTAATTTTGCTTTTCAAGTAAATGTATCTTGATTTAAGAATGTTTAGACATTAGTACTTGAAAAAAAGTCAATTTTAATCAAGTTTAATTACATAATGCTCGATTGAAGCATTCATATTCATCAAAACAATACCTTATAGTTAGTCCATCTCAAGTAAAGAATGCAAAGAAGCTTGTCTTAATAGAAAAGAAGCTTTCCACAACAGTGTTCGTGATCTAATTCCGCCCCGCACCTCTTATCACCTCCAGCAGCAAGGAGCTCAGAAATGAACGTCTGGCAATCCATTCCTCTGAGCCCGAGATTAGACTGTGGCAAACTACAGCGTTACATGAAAGCATGTGGAATCTCATGGCCAATGCAAGAGCTCTGTGAGAGCCTCCTCTCGTTCTCTTCCTGCTTCTTCTGAAACATCCCCCACTCCAATCAGACCCCATACCCCTCATGATTTGAAACGTAGTTGCTATTTTGTGAGGCTGTCAGACTGGCACATTGCCCAAGGTGATTTGTAGGGGGGGTTGAGCGTGTTTCTGTGATAGGGATTCTGGTTCAAAAGTGTAAGTATGGTCAGATATCTGGATTTTTTTTCCTGATGGAGTGTTAAAAGCTGTTTAACAACATTAAGGTGTTTAACAAAATAGTAACAATAATTAACTTTTTAATAATTAAACTTTCTTAATTTGGTGCCGCTATTAAAAAAAGTTAACTGTGTTAATCTAAATTCATTTAAATTAGATTTCAATTTCTTAATTTGAATTTTAAAATAAAATTTTCTAAGATTTACAATTACAAATGATCTAAAATGAAGATTTTTCCCACTATTGGGGCAGTTAATGTGGAAGCCCGTCTTCCACGGAATTAAAATAAAAATACAAATAATGTCAACTTTCTATTTAACAATTCTGACTTTATCACTATTGTGAATTTGTATTTCACACTTACTTTTTTAGAATTGAGTTTATAACATAATTCTTACTTTATTTCTCTCAATTAAGAGTTTATATCTCACAATTCAGATTTATTTTCTCAGAATTGTAAGTTCATAACATAATTTTGACTTTATTACTCACAACTGTGTGTTTATATATCACAATATAAAGTTAACATCTCACAATTCAGAATTTTTCTTGGAATTCTAAGTTAACAATTTTTAGGTTTGACTTTTTAATTAGCACACGATTCTGAAATTGTGAGATTCAGTATAACCTAAGAATTGTGAGAAATAAAGCCAGAATTGTGAGACCAAAAGTTGCAATCACCATTTTTATTTCATGGCAAAATTCATGCTTTAAATCACAATGACTTTTATTTTTTATTTTTTTTTATTTTTTGTGATGTCTATTAAATTGTTTAACACAATAATGTATTTTAAAAATCTTTAAAAATAGAGTAAATACTACATTTATATTGGTGATCATTTATAAATACCATCTACTCGTGTACCAGTTATCCCTTTGCTTTTTCAACAGCAACCTTCCATCATCATGTTTGCTCAGCTATTGCAACTTTTTAAACATCAATCATCCATTTTAAATCAGATATTTTTGTGCTTGTAGGTTTGATGGAGCAAAATATTATGGAGCACTTAATGTGGAATACCTGCTGTTTGAATAATCCCCTGAAATGTTCAGGACTTGAGCTGTCAAATGTAGCTTTCCCATTCCAGACAGAAACTATAACCTTTGCAAGTTGTGATGTAAAATGAAAATTCAGCAGACCATATCAGTGCAAATGCCACAACCTTGACCTTAACACTGTTTCATCTGTCACAATTTATTAGGCTTAGTCCAGTAACCAGCATCATAACTGTATCATGTTGGTTTTACTCACTATAATAGAAACATTAAGTTTCATTCTTCTCTCTTTTATCTCTTGAAGGTTACATAGAGGAAGCGTGTATCATCCCATGTCCATCTGACTGTAAGCTCAGCGAGTGGTCAAACTGGTCCCGTTGCAGTAAGTCCTGTGGCAGTGGAGTCAAAGTACGGTCCAAGTGGCTTCGGGAGAAACCTTATAATGGTGGCAGGCCCTGCCCCAAACTGGACCACGTTAATCAGGTATGCAAGGACCGGGTTATATTTTTTTTAATGAATATGTGCTTGTCTTGTTTTAATGATGAATTACTGGGGTGCTGTAAATTTTTGATCAAAGGACTAAACAGAATAACATGTTTTATTAATGCACAGCAATGGGGTTTACTAATATGTTCATAGACTATAGTCATGGGATGTTGTTTGTGCATCATAGCTTTAGATCATTAAAGATTATGTGAATTTACACAGCATCAAACAATCTTCTGATGTTTTGGAAGTGACTAATAATAAATGGCATGTAACAACTTCTCTGTTTTCCACATTTCTCCCTTTCATCTTCTCTCTCTCTCTTGTCATGGCGGGAATACTGCAACAGGCTCAGGTAAAAATCTCAGGTTTTAAATGATTGATGATGGTCCACATGTGATTAACCAATTATTTTTGAATGAAAACATTTTGATCAATTATTAATTCAAGATTTTGATAAATGTATACGACTTTGAGGTCCAAGGACATAGGAATAATCTTAAAAGTAACAGGACTCATTAACCTGATTGGCTTTGCTCATGAATATTAAGTAGGTGATGTAACTGAAAGGAAAATTACCTTTTTAATGTTAGTTAGTTAGTTAGTTCTTGTCGAGATATCTTTTGATTAACATCAGTAATTAACATAAATTAGTTAATTTTAGATCATTAATTCATAGCAGGTAATGTATTATCTACCGTTCAAAAGTTTGAGGTTGGTCAGATTTTTTTTAATGTTTTTTGAAAGAAGTTTCTTATGATTAACAAAGCTGCAAAATGCAGAAAAAAAAACAGTCATGTCATGAAATAGTACTACAATTTCAAATAACTGTTTTCTAATTTAACAAATTAAAATATTTTAAAATGTAATTAATTCCTGTGATTGCAAAGCTGATTTTTCAGCAGCCATTACTCCAGTGTTCAGAAATCAGTCTAATATACAGATTTGGTTCAATTGATTTTGGTGAAACTTTTTTTTTCTGTGATTAATAAAAGCATTTACCTTTTTATCTAAATTAATAAATGCTTTAAATAACTGTTAGTTCACTGTTAATTCATGATAACTAAAGAACGGACAAATGTTGATTGAATAAAACCTGTAAAGTGTACCAATAAAGCTTTATAAATAGAATTATAAGTTGTCGAACAAGCTGAAACCTCTGTGGTGTTTCTCAGGTGTATGAAGTGGTACCCTGTCTGAGTGACTGCAGTCAGTATGTCTGGGTGGCTGAGCCGTGGAGTGTCTGGAAGGTCAGTAATGTTGATCTGAAGGAGAACTGCGGGGAAGGTGTACAGACGAGGAAAGTTAGGTATGACTGACTCAAACAACAACATTAGCAACATTATTACTACTTAACACAGCTTTTTTAGAAAGTACAGTCAAAGTTCATGGTGGTCCTAACAGATGTTTCTTTACATGAAGGTGCATGCAAAACACTGTTGATGGACCTTCAGACCCTGTAGAAGACTATCTCTGTGATCCAGAGGAGATGCTGCTTGGAGCCCGAGAGAGCAAGTTGCCCTGTCCTGGGGACTGCGTTTTGACTGACTGGGGCCCTTGGAGTCGATGCCCATTGGTGAGAGGAAACACTGATCAGGAGCACATCTAATGTTCAGTATGGCTCACAATCCTATTTCCCCACTACAGTGATGTGATGGATAATCAGTTCATCCATAACATTCCTCACTCAATGGTGTGTATGATGAAGCTGAGTGCAACACGTTTCAATGCAAACGTCCCCTGAAAGCCCAACCTTTATATGATAAGTTTAAATGCATACAGATTAGCCAGGCTGGAACCTCTTCCTCCTATTTTTCCATCTCCTGTAGAGGAGGATTTGAGACACAGCATGGTCTTCAGAGCTGCTCAACACCAATCAAACATTTTTGATCAGCCATGCACAGGCAGACGGTGTTGTGTATGGCAGGGGTTGGCCACTCGGAGTGGGTTGCGAGTTCACACAACAAATAGTTTGTGTATAGGTATTACTGAGGAATCTCTCAGGGGGAAGGGTTACTCTCGTCTGTCTCAGTGTGATTCCCAGGCACGCTGCCACCAAACTGCAAGGGTAGCTAATTGCTGTGGATACTGAGAGTATCCCTGTGGTGACAATGCGGGAAGGCTTAAAACATCTTACACATGACATCAGAGAGGAATTATTTCCCTCAGAAAGAGCTGCCAATGTCTGAAATAACAAGAAAAATGTGAAAGTGAAATTAATCTGCTGCACATACGCTGAATATTTCAAGTCCTCTCTTTTGTCCATTTGATTGTTCTTTTGTTGTTCATTGACCATCGTTTGTTCATTGAAAGCTTTGTTGTGCTCTGTTTTTTTTTATTTTTATTTGAAGCCGTGCAATGTCAATAGTACAAGACAGAGGACCGCCAGCCCTATACGTCAGCCTGGGGAAGGGAAACAGTGTCCTTCAACTACAAAGAAAGAAACATGCACTCTGAACACCAACTGCTTCCATTACTCTTATAATATTACAGGTAAATGTTGACTGAATGTTTACTAGAACATGCTGGCTACCAGATACATGCAAAGTCTAAAAAATCACGATATGATTTGACAAATGTGGCTATTCATCTGTCACCTGGGCTCTTAATCTTTATATTCCATTCATGTTCATTTTAATAGCTTAAGTTTCAGCTCTTGACTTTTTCTAATGTTGATTATCAACAAATTTCAAATTCATAACAGCATTATTTTCGATCAAACAATAGCTTTTTCATGGTGGTAGAATCCTAGGGAATGCATACAATAATGAAATGTACAATAAATCCTGAATGCAATGCAAGTTGCTTTGGATAAAAATATTTATCAAACACATAAATATAATTTAAATGTAGTGCTTCTGCCATAACATATCATTAATTTATTAGAATAAAATATAAATAAAATATTTAAATATAAATAAAACTTTTTATGTATTTTCCCACTCTAAGAATCATTTTGTTGATACTATTTCACATTACATTTGTTTTGGAACAAATGCATTGTGAAATAGGCATTATTTAATATTGCGTTTTTAGTAATATGCTATAATAGTATTTATTAGCTTTTATTTTTATATTTTTCATTTTCATCTTAGTAATGAAAATAATAATAATTATAGTAGTGGTAGTTTCAGTAATTTTATGTGCTTTATCATTTTATTATTATTCATTTTTCAAAAATCAATATTTCTTTTTAGCTTTATTTCAGTTTTAGTTTTAGTAATTTTAGTACTTCAGCTTAAACTTAGTTACCAAGACAACCATTCTAATTTAAGTTTTTTTTTTTAAGTTTATTTAATTTGTCTAATTTTATTAATTAAAATGTATTTAGATTTTGAATAGTTTTACTTGACAGTAACAATGCAGAGGTGCCAGGTATATGAGACATTAAACAGTGCATTGAATTTTCACATGATAAAGGGAAAGAGATTAATTTGAAATAATTGGTCAGAAAAAATATTAGAATATATTTTTAATATTTCCCATCCAGACTGGAGCACATGTCAGCTGGGGGAACGAGCCGTATGTGGAGTTGGATTCAAGACACGTATGCTGGACTGTGTTCGCAGTGACGGCAAGTCTGTGGACCTCAAGTTTTGCGAAGAGGTACTTTTCTGTTAACAAGACATTGTTTACAAGTGATGCTTCTGTTATAAATCCACTAAATTGATTTCATTTTTTTTTAGCTTGGTCTCGAGAAAAAATGGCAGATGAATGCTTCCTGTGTGGTCGAGTGCCCTGTCAACTGCCAGCTGTCTGATTGGTCGTCCTGGTCTGAATGCTCTCACACCTGTGGTCTTGCAGGTAAGCCAACACTTCATGTTGAAGACCTTGATTTGAAGTTGGGTATATGCCAGAACACTGTAAAAATTCACAGTTTTTGTGACATTAAATTTGCATGGCTTTGTTCATTCACACTCTCAGCAGTCTGTCAGTCTGTTTCAGACAAAATCAAAAGCCTCAGGAGGGTCTTTGGGTCTTGCGGTCCAGGACATTGATCTTTGATGTTAGCTATCATGACTGGTTCCTCAAATGACAGGTTTTAGGGAATTATACTGAGCTCTCTGCTATCTTAGAATTACCAAAGCGTTGGCTAAAACCACAAAAAAAAAAAAAAATGTATGGTGTGAGAACAATTGTGTTATCGCCCAGAAGCAGCATTTGATAGGAGGATAATGATGTCCTTTAGTGTAATTCCATCTGCTCTGACGACTGATTAGGGGCCCATTATGTTTGTGTGCTTGGGGCCTAAGAGACCACTCCACTGCACAAGGTCTTTGAGAGCCAATGACCAGCAACTGCTAGAGCAAACCCTGCCGCTATATGAAACCTGTGCTGGTTTATTTCATTGTGGCATCTTTAATCTGTCCCCAAGCGGCAGGATTCTCACAAAGATGATCTGTAGCCCTTCACAGATAGTCCTCATGCTTGTACAGATACAACTGCAAATAGCTGTTTTCATGCTGAAATGTACATTTTTTAGGATTAATTTCCAATAATTTGTTCATTACTTAGTTCTTAGTAATGCACTTTATGTATTCATAGTGATTTCTTATCATTTTTAAAAACCAAATTTTAAACAAAACTGACTCTAAAAATGTCACATTGTGTTAGCAACATAAAAAGTAATACCATGTTATGTGTTCACATCTCAATGATTTAATTTTTTATTTCTTTTTTTTAAAGTAAAAAGTATTTTGTACAGATAGTGTGAACTATTAATTCATGAATATAATTTTTATTATTTTGGTTGTATCCTATAACAACCTGAACTGACCTTGTTTAGTCATGAAAGGTCAAATGATCTTTATTTTAGGAGATTTTAAGAGACTGACTTTGACACAGTCATGAGGGTCTTCAGGGGTCTAATCTATGATATCATACCCTGTATTATGTGTGTCCCCCTCCATTTTTCTGCACATTACTTGCATCTCATTTTATTTATTGGTCCATGTAATTATACACGTCATATGACTTTGATTTGGTATAAATATGTTTTGTTGTTAATTTATATTAATTTTAACATTAATATCAACTTTTTGCTCATAATAATAGAAGATTATGCCAAACTACTTAATGTTTTATTTTTTAGCTTTTTTTTTTCGTGATATGAGGACTTTTGTATGTATTGAATGTTGTATTTGTGCTCCAGAATGTATTCAAATAAAAATTTGAATATTAAATTTTAATTCAGAAATCAGTACATGAAGAGGCATATTCTTCTTTATACTTTATACTTCTTTATACTTCCATGAACATCATGAAATCAGACATGAGTTTATTTATTTATTTATTTTTTTCAGCAAAGAAAAATTAAATTGTCATGTGACATACAGTATGTAGTGCAAAGCAAATTAAGATCAAGTTGTGAGTTGAGCCATGAGGTAAACATCCAGCATTGGCTATCCTGTGGCACACTGGTTATGCTGTTCACCCTAAACCTGGCAACTTGGCCACCAGTAGAGACAGGATGAGATGAAAAGGGAGGAGGTCGAGAGAGATAACAGCGAGAATGAGCGATCCCTACAGCTAAAAACTCTCACAAAGGCACACAAGCAATTGTGTATGTATGTACAGTTTCCCCAATTGAACCCAGAATATAAAAAGAGGATGCAAGGAGCTGGGAGTTGATTTGGTTTGTGGCTGCTGGAAAGCATGGAGCTTCACAGAGGATTCTCCTCAGGGATGGTCCATCACGGCAGACTGCAGCGAAGATGAATTGCATCTGGTACAACTAGCTTCAGGCCAACGTGTCAGCCGAGGACTGGGCTATGGTCATATTTAACATTACGAAGTGCCTAGCTATACCCTTCAAGGTTGTGTGCATCCAGTCTTTTTCCTGATAAAACTAACTGCAAAGAAGTTAGTAGTTGAGTCTTTTCCAACCACAGCCCAGAATCACTTCTGCTAGGCATGATGACCTTTTAATCTTAAAAACACATGTTTTGAAGTTTTGTGAAGTTTTTGTTATTTAGTTTTTTGTGTTGCCATGCAAAATAATCGTTCTTGTGAGAGAAGATTATTATTGCAAGCATCTCCTGTGTGCCACTCTTTAACAGCAGAATGCATTCTGCCTGAAAGAGTCTACACTCCATTTCTCCCCATCCCTCTCCTCAGCCCTGCAGAATCGATTTAAGAAAATCAAGAGGGGGAGAGATGAATATTCAGAGTGGTTTCAGGGTCTGGAATTAGGCTTGAAAAATGCCTGGCAGATTAAGTTATTCACAGATGGGTGGAACATTACTACACAAAGACTATCAGGACACGTATCTTTTTTGGCTTTCCACTGGAGAGGGATTGAGTTACCTGAGATTAGTGTGTGTGTGTAACATGAGATGATTCACTTACTGTAAAAGCCTTTATTTCATTTGAGAAGTCACTTTGCTTGTTGTTAAAGCATAAGACGTGCATCATCTTTAGCAAGCATCCGAAAAACTAGGGAGTTGTGCTTCCAGTATGTGAGTGAATTTTAAAATCACATTTGTCATGTCTTGTAGAAAATGTTGTATTGCAACAACAACCCTACCTCAAATACTAATGTTTTAAAACTTTAACAATGTTACAATGCAGCATCGTGAAACAAATCTGTTTATTGTAGGGAAGCTCTGGAGAAGGAGAACTGTGATCCAGGCCTCTCAGGGTGATGGACGGCCATGTTCCTCACAGCTGGAACAGTGGAAGCCCTGTCCTGTTAAACCCTGCTACAGCTGGAGATACAGCGCCTGGTCTCCATGCAAATCTGAGGTGAGTTTGCTGATGAACCGCTGAGCTTTCTTTATTCATTTTGGAACAATAAGCTGAATTAAATATTTTAAAATGTAAATCATGGATTTTTTTTTTTTTTTTTTTTTTACGTATCAGGCACAAAATGATTTCTCAAATAAATGCTGTTTTATTGAACTTTCTATTCATCAAAGAATCCTGAAAGATGATCCTAAAAGCACAACTGTTTTCAACACTGATAATAAGAAATGTTTCTTGTGCAAATCAGCATACAGTATTAGAATGATTTCTGGAGGATCATGTGACACTGAAGCCTGGAGTAATGATGCTGAAAATTCAACTGTGCCATCACAGGAATGACTGGCTGTGTGTGTATGCATGTACATATGTATATGTATGCATATATAGTCCTATTTTTCCAACATACTGAATTAGTATATATCAGTAAATAAATGAAATAAATACTAAATGAACCATATTATTTATTTAAAAAAAACGGATCTTAGTAAAGGTGCGGGCATATTTACCATTGCTTGACAAGGGTGAAATCCAGTCATTTCAATAGGAATCCATGCAATCAGGACTTCTGCGTGATGGTGAAAAAGTACCCCACACAGATTTTCAGGTCATGCAAATCTACCAAACTGACCAACAAAAAGCTGCTTGTGACCTGAGCTTCATATAATTCTACGTTACTGACAATGAACATTACACTTGTTGTTGCATGCAAAATTTAACTGAAATTTCACTAATGTGACCGTAACTTAATATGTAAAAAAGTACCCCGATTGTATAAAACCTGTGTAATGTAATGAGCATTTTATTTTGCAAGCCGATATGAACATCTTAAGAAGGTTTCATCTTACTTGAGACGCCCTTCCCTGTAGTAAACCACCATCACTTCATTTCATCTGCATAGGTATATTTAGAATATTCCGCAATCCTCTCCTGCTTTGGCCTTTCTGCAGTGTTTCTGCTGTCGTCTTCCTCCTGTCATCAGTCTGGTTTTCAGGACCCAACAGGGGGTTTAATTAAAGACAACAGACAAAACACACAGCCTCTCTCTTCTCTCCTTTCTTCCCGTCTCTCTCTTTCTCCTTCCCCCCTCGTACCTCATGCCCCCGTCACAGTGCAGGATGTGAGAGGATATTCACTCTGGCCTTTGTTCTCGGCTGCCTGTCTCTAAAGTGTCTTCTGACAGCCCTCAGCAGTCTCTAGCAGCAATGCTTCACTTGTGCCTCATGTTTTTTAGAGATTTTCAGTAGTTATGAAAAAATAATGTGTGTAGCTGACAGTGCGAAACAATGTTGGGATTTCTTCCTGCCTCATTTTGTATCATCATGAGAAGTTTTGCTCTTTCTTCTAGAGCAACAAAGAAGCGTCTTTTCTGTGTAGAGTTCATCCTCAATCTCCACTAGGACTACAAAAAGTTTATTTATTTAATTTAAACTCCCTGTTTCATTAGGGTGCACGGTGTGGAGAGGGCCTGCGCTTCAGGAACGTGTCCTGCTTTGTGTCTGATGGCTCGGGGAAGGATCCGGGCAGTATGGTGGATGAGGAACTGTGTGGAGACCTGGAGCAGACAGTGGATGAAGACAAACAGATCATCCTGCAAGAGTCCTGCACGGTGCCCTGTCCAGGTACAAACTAATGCCACAAATGTGATGACATGCTGTTGAAGGCAAGCACTGAAATTGAAGTGCCACACTGATGTAAATCTTGGGTTCAGAAACTGACATTAATTACATGATTAAGTACTTAATTATTTGTTATACACTACTATTCAAAAATAGGATTAAAAGTTCAACTAAAGGAACTATTCAAAAGTTTAGGATCAGTACATTTTGAGTTTGTTTATTTATTTTATTTTATTTTATTTTATTTTATTTTATTTTATTTTATTTTATTTTATTTTTCATTCCGGAATTTTACTATCAAAAGTAACATTAAAGACATTTATAATCTTACAAAAGATTTCTGTTTCAAATAAATGCTCTTCTTTTTAACTTTTTATTCATCTAAGAATAACATACTGAACAGCACAATAGTTTCAACATCGATAATAATAAGAAATGTTTCTTGAGCAGCAATATTAGAAGCAATATTAGATCATATTAGAATGATTTCTGAACGATCATGTGACACTGATGACTGGAGTAATGATGCTGAAAATTCAACTTTGCCATCACAGGAATAAATTATATTTTTAAATATATTAAAATAGAAAACAGCTATTTCAAATTGTAATAATATTTCTGTATTTTTGAGCTAATAAATGCAGCCTTCTTTCAAAAACAGTAAAAAATCTGACCAACCCCAAACTTTTTAATGGTAATATATGTTTAACACATTTACAGAATTTGATATTACTGTTTTGTTTTGCTTTCTAAAGATTGGATAAAAAAAAAAGGAATCATGGGATTAATTTTGATTGTTTCATTCTATTAAAAAGCAAATATATATATATATATATATATATATATATATATATATATATATATATATATATATATTATGAGCCGGGGGGTTAAAACATTTTGAATTTGAAGATCAAGATAAATTGTACTTAATTTGTTTTCTGGGAAACATGCAAGTATCTTCTGTTGCTTCCGAAGGGCAGTACTAAATGGAAATATATATATATATATATATATATATATATATATATATATATATATATATATATATATATATATATATATATATATATTTCTACAAAATAAGAAAAATTTGGACATCTTCATCCTGTTCAAAAGTTTTCACCCCCTGGCTGTCAATACATTGTGTTTCCTTCTGGAGCATCAGTGAATGTTTGAGCCTTTTTTTAATAGTTGTGTTTGAGCCCCTCCACTGTCCTCAGTGTGAAAAGATGGATCTCAAAATCATAGTTTTTATACATATACATATATATATATATGTGTGTGTGTGTGTGTGTGTGTGTGTGTGTGTGTGTGTGTGAGTCTGTGTGTGTGTCTTTAGATTTTATGAAGGGGTGACCTTGCATGGGGATCATCATATTTAGTTGTCCTGGGCATCATTTCAAAAGAAACTGCCTGATCTGTAGGAGTGCATCACGATCTCATGTTCCTCTGTCTAGCAGTTCATTTTTAAATCAGTTAGATCTACACTGGCACATTTACAAGGCAGCTTTTATGAGACACTGTTTGAAATATTCACTGAGATATCACAGCTATAATTCAAAACCCTCATATACCTTGCTGTATTACCTCATATAAGCTAGAGAATAAAACTTCATGGCTTGTTGTCTGTTATTATACTGTAATTTCACAGGAAATGAATGGAAACAAAAATTTATTTTCAGACAGGCTTTTGATAGCTTTTTATTTCGGCAAGTGAGGGACAAATAGTAAGTCAACATTTTGACAAGTCCTTTGTGGTAGCAGGAGAGGGTCATGATTGAGGTTTTTTAAGGGGACAGTGACAGTAACAACACACCAGTGCATGTCAGTGCAGATTTGTATTGTGGTAAGGTAAGTTACATGATGCTTTGTTCTCAGTGTAATTGTGGTTTTTGTTATTTTTAGAAAGTTTCACAGTACTTTACTCGCTCTGACCTTTGACCCCATTCATTCTTCATTCTTGAAGCGTAGCACCACACATCCAGTCTCGCCCCGATTTATAAAACTCCAGCTGTGACCTACTGCTGTGCTCCCTCTGTCTTCACATTTTTTTTCCTGCTCCGGTCTCTTTTTTCACACAAATGTTTCTTAAATAATGATGATGCACCTCTTGTTCATGTGAATATTCATCCCAGTGTTGTGTAACTTCATTAACTATTCACACAGAGACTCGAGTGTACTCTGTGAACTCAGGTGTCACATCTGCCTCTGGCTTTCCACTGCGCACGTGCTCTGATAATCACGATCATAGGATTAGGGCTTTATGGAAGGACAATTTTATGAATAATTAATACTCTGGGAAATATTCACAAATCAGGACTGCTATTACAATAGGACAGACCGACCTACTTCTGTTGAAAAACACCCTGAGATCACACACAAAAAAACATGGAGTCTTAATATCCTTGATAAAGAAATAGAAAGTCTGCAAGCGCAATTTGTTAGTTTTGGACCCAGTAGGTTCAAAAAGGGTTTTACAATAAATCTATTAATGAATCACTAGGCCCACACAGAATATGAATATGTATATATATATATATATATATTTTTTTTTTTTTTTTCAAACAACCTTTGCAAATCCCAATATCAATCACCTATTAATTTTCTAATAGAGGTGTTAATGTATTCGGCAGGTGAGTGTTACCTGACAGAATGGACTGTGTGGAGCCCGTGTCAGCTGAGCTGTATCAGCGGGGACGATCTGGGCTTCGGTTCGGTGCAGGTGCGTTCTCGAGCTGTTCTAGCTCAGGAACCTGAGAACCTTCTTCAGTGCCCAGAACAGGAATGGGAAGCCAGGCCATGTACAGGTGAGTCAAAATCAATGCATTTAGGGCAGACAATGCAGTTTCACTTAAAAAAAAAAAAAAAAAGGGTTTCTGAAATTGTTTGTAGATACCTTTATTAAGCCTACATAATGTTTTAATGTTTCAAAAAATTATAGTTTTCATTATTTTTTCCTCAACGTCTCACTGTTAATATTGTTTTGTTTTAAGAGGGCAAGTGTTTTGAGTACAAATGGATGACCGGTCCATGGAAAGGCTCATCTCGACATGTCTGGTGCCAGCGCTCTGATGGATTGAATGTCACAGGTATGATAGATAAATTAATAAATACATACATACATAAAATAACAAACAAACAAATATTTTTGTGTTAATACATGGGTAGGGTTATAAATGAATATTTGTATTATTCTTTTTTTTAATCCTTTATATATAGGAGGGAAGAAAATAATGGTGCATCCCCAGATGCACAAATTGTAGAAGCAGAGATAAGCCACCCTGTATCTGCTTTCGATATTCAGAGAGAAAAAAATAAAATAAAAAATGAACCCGTCACTACAACAGAAGCGTCAATATTCTCTCCTCAGAGAGTGTTTGATGACAGACTGTGGTTTGAGATAAAGTTGACGTCCTGTGCTGACATTTCCTGCCAGAAAGACTGAAGTATATGCTTTCTCCTCTTATACATTTGTATATACTTTATGGAAATAAGCTTTTAATCCATGTCAATATGACACCCACATTTAATCCCATTCACTATCATGCCAGCTGTCCTCCCCTGTTAATGTGTCTGTGTGTTTATTTCTACGTCTCTCCCTGTTTTGGTGCAGGCGTGGAAATACACGGGATCAGAAATATGCCCATATCCCTCACACTCTACTGAAGAACATCATAAATGCATTGCAAAATGAGATTTCAGTGAGCTTTGTATGTCATAATTATACCAAATGGTGGCTTGGAATTAGTCCCTCTGATTTTCAAATGTTTATTTGTCCTCTGTGTCGAGCCGTCCAGACTGACCTCGTTCCAGATAGCACACATGAGTCTGGTCACTTGTGATTGGCAGAACAGGGCAGCAGAACTTCTAAGGCTGTAATCAAACCAACTACAGCAACCAGGTCCCTGTTTATGCATATTCATGAGTTATATTAAGGTGTGCAGAAGTATGAATATTCATACAAGCTGCTAACTGGTAAACATGTTTCTGCAGATACTTACAGTTTATAGTGCACCTCTAAAGAAGAGATCTTTTAACATCTTATTGCTAATGATTAATTTTTACGTCAAAACACATAAAGATAAAATGCATTGCCAATTTTCCAAGTATCACCCAGTAACCAGCTTTCTGATTTACACTAGACACAAATGACACATCTAGTACTGGTTGTGGCCTTAACAATTGTCATGGTATCTGGCAGCAGCAGTCGAGGGTGGGACCGGCATTAGGAAGCAGTTCTATTTCACTGCTCACATTGTTGATTGGATGTATTGATTCATCCCAGCTTAGAGAAAATAACACCCCTGCACTGGCTGCCGGCTGCTCATTTCAGTTCTTTTATAGATCCAGTGGATTCCCACAGGCTGCGATTTGTAGAGAGGAAGATGGAAAGTGAGCGAAAGGATGCTGAGATCGTACACATAGGCGACCCAAGAAAAGGATCGTTTTTAATAGTGTTGACTGACAATGAAACTGGCAAAATCCCATAGACTTACATTGACAGAGTAGCTCAAGATTGAATATCAAGGGAACAGTATATCATGCAGACTGAGAATGTGCTAGAAATTATGTAAAAATGTCCTTTTAACCCCCCAGAACACCTTAGCAACCATCTAGAACATCCAAATAATGCCCTAGAAAACACTCAGAATACCTTGCCACAGGGTCCGCAAGGGAGAAAAAAAGGTTCAGAAAATGTACAAAATAAATAACTTAGTGAATACATATATATATATTAAACATTTGATATATTTGTAATTTTTCAAATCTTTCAGACATGGTTTTATTTTTTCCTTTAGTTTATACATCTAACTATGAAAGTCCATTTCCACTGCAAAAAAAAAAAACATT
The DNA here is from genome assembly GCA_024542945.1 of allo-octoploid hybrid of Carassius auratus x Cyprinus carpio. NCBI lineage: Eukaryota > Metazoa > Chordata > Actinopteri > Cypriniformes > allo-octoploid hybrid of Carassius auratus x Cyprinus carpio. The sequence continues at coordinate 12,262,458 of CM045060.1, read as the reverse complement.
AAATCATAATTATGAGATAAAATGTCAAAATTATAAGATAAAAAAGTCATAATTATGACATGCGTAAAATATTATGAGATAAAAAGTCACACTTATGACATAAAAAATATTAAAATATAGATTTCCGTATCTAACAGCACTAATGATGGGTAGAAAAATGTTGCTTAATAGATAACATCTTAATATGAGCTTCTTTTTTCTGGATGTTTTACATTTACATATACATATACATTTATTTATTTTTTCTCACACTGTAAATTGGCTTCCGTATTTTAGGAGGGGGTTTCTCAGAAAAAGGGATCATCATATTTGATGGGTCCATGGCATAAAAAATGTATGAAAACCCTTGCTTTTCCACTGTGACACTGAGTTTTGCATGGCTAAGCACCACTTAAATTTTTTTCCAGAAAATGTACAAATCTAGTTGAGTTTTAATTACTGCCTCATGCCTATCAGTTAACACATCAGTAATATCATAACACGAGAGGTTTTAAGCATGAATTAAATTGGAGTGAAGCGTGTCTGGCACTGTTTAGCGTTACCAAAGAGAGAGAAAAAGAGGATGAATGTGGGAGAGCAACAGAATGTAGAGTCTTTGATGCCTCCTGCCTCCAGGACAATACTGTGGCTGAAAATGATCATGTGCTTGTTTGTGTGTGTGACGATGTTATTAAACAATGTTTACATAAAACTTTGAACTCCTTGCCTGCAGGAGGATGCCCATTGACAAGCGAGCCGGTATCTGACAGGTCATGTGACCCAGCCTGCGACAAACTTCGCTCCTACTGCACTGAGGTTAGTATGTGTGCATGTTAATGTGTGGACGCCTGCTGAGGTGGAATGCTGGGATGCAGGCAGACTGTAAACAGGCTTGCATGGATATTCAGTACAGCAGGATTAGACTTCCTCCAGAGGGGAGAGAGATAGTCCTGAAATGTTAATGGGAAATGCTGGAACATGAGAACCAAGATGCACTGGCTTTAATAGGAACATTTGATATACGCTTATCAACAGATACCATCTTAATAACCTTAGATGGAAGCTATTTAAAGCCGCTTTACTGTTCAAACTTTTTTATGATAAAAATAACAGTGTTAGCCTTATGCATGGAATTTATCAAGCACCGTGACCAATGTCAGAGGATGTTAAAAGCAGAAACACTGCTAGTGCTGTAGAGATCAGTACAGGCCAGATAAAACACCTTAGGGAAGATAAGTCACTATCAGTTGTGAGCTTTATATTTTTCTGGATGGCAGAACTGTTTTGAGTGGTTGGTGTTTTTGAATGTTTTTATGCTGCATATTCCTTTGATTGTAAGATCCTCTAAATAAATGATCAGTGTGTTTATTGACATGTACAGCTGGAATGTGGTAAGATCTCCAATGCAACTGTCTTAATTGTTATTATTATTATTACTATTATTATTATTACTGATCATATTTTAGGTCCACACTTCCACCCTTTTTTTTTTTTACTTTTTTTGTTTGTTTGTTTGTTTTTTTCTTGATTAGTAAAGTGCATCATCCACGTATTTCAAGTGCACTTATTCATTTTGGAATTTTCCATAGAATAATGCACAAGTGCGGAGATTGGGAAACACTTCATGTCTGTTTCTCCTCCTCACAACCAGATAGAAATGGTGAATACTTCCAGTTTATACGATGACATGACAAAATATTGTTCCTTTGAAAATAATCCTACATATAAGATGTAAACATTCGTTGTGACCTACCACATTCGTCCTCCAGTGTGTGATTTCCCCCACTGTATATGAACTGCATGTTGTATGCTAGTGAAGATTGTGAGCGTGTCTGAATCTGGTCTCCCGCTGTGTAGTGAATCCCTCTACTGCGGAAAAAAATGGACTGTTTTCATATCAGATTCTTCTGCCACATCCAGACCTGCTCTTCTGTGCCCATCTTTAGAGATGCAAATGCCCCAGTGCATTCTGGTTTTATCGTGATCACACAGATCTGACAAGGGTTGTGTTTGCGTGTGGGCTGATTATCCTCCCAAGATTGCAGTGGGAATAAGAGACCCCCTGCAGACGGTAGGAACCTGGGGGTTTCTCCACATATATTTACACACAAGCTTTCAGGCCTGAGGAACGTTGATGCTCGTGGAGATCCAAATGTCTCATCAGTGGAAGAACACATGCTGGGATGTATCTCATCAACACCCACGCTTGAACGTGCACTCGTAGCCTTATGGATTCACATGATCTTGATGTTTTCCAGAACAAAGAAACACTAAAATAGCACAAGGAACACAAAAAGTATCTTTGAAATAACAGCTAGATGCTGCAGAAATATTTTTTGCATCTAACAGAGCTGTTTGAGAGAGCTGTTAGCTAAAAGAAAGAACAACATGACACTGGTAGAGAGTAAAAAGCTAAGCGATAGTCGCAGGAGATGGATAGTGTATTCAATTAGCAGCTGTTTAGAGGCCAAGGGAATGCAGCAAATAAAAAGCTGTGTCTGTGTTTTTAACAAATGGTATGAGTGATTTTCTGCTTCCATTATATTTCAGGGAGCCACACTTTGGCGTCAGTTGCATAAGGATTGTTACCATGTTATAGGCCCGTTCACACCAAGAATGATAAAGATAACTATATTAGCGTCCACACCAGGGGACGATATTGTCTGTTTATTCCAAGTGCACGCTCGTCTGTTTTAAATTCTCGAGCTTTTTATGGCAGGATTGATTCAGATTGGCTGTCAATGTTTTTATCGTTCATCAGCCAAAAAAAAAAAAAAAAAGTTCTGAAAGTGATTCCAACAATATCGTTTCTCTGAGCCTTTATCATTATAACTGTGGCGTGGATTTTTAGAACTACATCTTTATCGTTGTCTTTATAGTTAACGTCCTTGGTGTGAACAGGCCTTGAGATTGTGTCTTAAGAACTAGTTTGACTAACTAGCAGTTAACAAAGTGGTTATCAGACCTACTTTTCAGATTCAAAAATGGTCAATCTATGTTTTTATGTAAATGGCTTTAAAAAGTTATGACCAGTCTTGCAAAAAAAAAAAAAAAAAGGTGTCTAACTTATAAGCCCTGTCTAAGCAGTTTAACTGACAGCATCAAATTATTTTACAGTTTATTCTGGCCGAGACATGACCATATGCTTCAAGTAATATTACATGTTGAAACATTTTAATGTACAATAGATAAGACAAAACAGTTTAAGTCATGAAATAATTCCTGATTAAAAAAATAATTATATTGTGCCTCTGAAATCAAATAAACAATAAATGTCAATAGTGGGCGTTACGGATATAGTCAGTGGTATATTATTAATCCCTGTTTACTGTGAAATAGAAAACTTTTGTAACATCATAAATATCTCTTATCACTTTTGAATGAATCTATTTAATGCATCCTTGGTAAAGAAAAATATAAATTTATTTAAAAATAATAATACAATCCCATCCCATCCAAAACAAACAGTAGTGTTTGCTTTCCAATGTTTTATTCTGTATGCTGCTCATCTGTTGTAAATGGTACCAATTCATGTGTGTAACTGGTGCAATGTCTCCCCCTGCAGGCTGGTGTATGCGGCTGTGAGGATGGTTACACTGAGGTGATGACGTCTGATGGAGTATTGGACCAGTGCACGGTCATACCGGTGCTTGAGATCCCCACCGCAGGAGACAGTAAGGCTGACGTGAAGACGATCAGAGCCCTCAACCCCACTCAGCCCACCGCCAACCTGCCAGGCCGCTCCGGACGCACCTGGTTTCTGCAGCCCTTCGGACCCGGTGAGTTTATGGCTTTATATAACTCTTCAGATGGTTGCAGACGACCGGCTTAGAGACATGTTTACAAGCATTTATCAATTATCATTTATCAAATCAAGACTAATATTTTCACACTAGCTACTGCTAACTATTTTTAACCCTTTTTGTGAATAACAAGGCTTAACAAGATCAAATACAGTGGCCCCGAAAAGCATTTAGACACAAATGTCTGAATTAAAAGTATATTGGTTTGTTTGCAATATATAAGTTCAATATCACAACATTTTAGGCACATTTGAAAGTTTTTTAGATATAAATTATAAAACAATAGAAATTTTATTCAAAATAATGATAAAGTGCTACACATTTTTTATTGCTAATTGTACAACACAGGACAGGGGACATCACTCAACAAACACTTTCTGATACTGACACCAAATACTTTGAGGCCACAGTAATATGAAGGTCCAAAGAGGAAGAGTGTTCCCATAAAGTTGAACAGAATACCTTTGACCATTTTTGCCTGTTGTGTTGGTTCTGAACAGCTAAGATGCAGCTGTGTATTTGTGTTGATGTGTGTGTTCGTGTGTGTCTGCACAGATGGCACACTGAAGACCTGGGTGTATGGTGTGGCAGCTGGAGCTTTTGTACTACTAGTGTTCATTGTCTCTATGACTTACTTAGCCTGGTAAGAACATTTTTTTATAATCGCAAACTAGATATTTTGTTCATTCCATTATTTACTTACTATTCATCTTTTTCATCATTTATGTTAACCCATTAAAGTTGCTTTCAAATTTACTGCAAAAATCATTTTCCTAATCAATATTTTTGTCTTGTTGTCCACTAACAATATCGAAAAATTCTTAAGATAAAATAAAACTTTAATATTAAAATGTTAGTTGAAGTAAAAACATCCAGGAAATATATTGTAAAATATTAATAAAATTCTTATAGTTACATTCTTTTTTCTGGTATTTAACCTTAAACCTCACTAAATATTGTTAGATTTCTGCTCTACACAAGAAAAAAAAATAAAGTAGAAACTTTATTCAAAATATATTCTCTTAAAGGATTCTTGCATATTTTTCCTTAAAGACAAGACAAAAATACTGTTTTTTTTTTCTTTTTCCTTTTCTTTTTCCACCTATCTCACTTTTCATTTGTCTTCCCAAATCCTTCATATCTATCAGTTTTTGTGTCCTGGCCCGGCGCTCTCCTCTGAGCCCGGACCCTTTCATTACCTCTGTGATTTGGGTTGGACCCAACGACCAAGAGCTGATATACACCTGCCCTGACTGTCAGCGCATTGAGACTCTCAGCTCAGTCCCCTCCCTCATGGCCTTGCCCTGTGGCCAGTCTTGTCCATCACTTATGCCTTTTCACTGTCTCATGTGCCTTTCTGACCAATCACATGGAGCTGTTTGGAGGAGGTGAGCAGGAAGATCTACTGGAGTTTAGTAGTCTAGCTTTATACATTGCAATAATAATAATAATAATAATAATAATAATAATAATAAAAGACTTCTTAAGTCTTTAAATAGGTTTATTTTATTTCATTTTTATTTATTTTTGTACCTCATAATCAATTTAAAAAAAAAAAAAAAAAAACACAATATAAACTGATCCGAGAAGCAACAATTGTTGTTAACCTGTAAATTTTTTATACAAATGGGAGGAAAAATCTGTTGGTGCAGACAAAATACACATTTTCTATAAAGAAATAATAATAATAATAATACTAATAATAATAATAATAATAATAATGCATTATGGAGTGATTTAATAGACTAAATTAAATTAGTAATAAAATTATTAAATATGTCATAGATTGTTGCAATAAATAAATAAAATGACAATGAAATGTAAGCATAAATAAATATGGTGTGAAATAATCTTAAACATACCTTAAAATAAAAAGGCTTGTGAAATGACAATACAGACAATATAAAACAAATGAGTTTCAACATTCCATTACATATTTAATAATTCGATCATATATCTGTTCATTTAATTAAATTACTTTAAAGTAAATAATGCACTGTTGCTTCTCAAGTAAACTTTTCGAGAATTTTTAGTTAATGTAACTGGACATTAAGACTTATTAAGAAAATGCACATTTAGAATGTATCCATACACCATACAAATCTATATGATTAATATATTCCAAGAAATGTCTGAATATGCATTAGGGGTTCACAACTCTGGCCCTTGAGGTCCACTGTCCTGCAGAGTTTAGCTCCAACCTTGATCACACTCACCTGACTGTTACTTTCAAGTGATCCTAAAGACCTCGATGAGCTTGTTAAGGTGTGTTTGATTAGAGTTTGATTAGAGTTGGAGCTGACTCTGCAGGAAAGTGGACCTCGAGGGCCAGAGTTGAGAAACCCAGCATTAGGCAAATATTGTAGTCAGTTTCTGTACCCACACTGCCCCCTGATGGTTAAGGCTAACATAAACATCATCATCATCATCATCATCATCATCATCTTCTTCTTTTTCTTCTTCTTCTTCTCAGAAATTACTCTTTTTATCATTATTATGTGATGCAAAATGCTGACATATTCCTTGAAATTCACCTTATATATACATATTTAAATAGAGAAATGTTCAGATACTAGCTAAAATCGTGACGCTGAGGTTTAGAGGATGTTGTATTCACATGTGTCCCTATCTCTGTGTCATAGTACTCACTAAGGTAAGTTTGGTTTGTAGAGTTTTGTGGGCTGGAAGGTGCTGCTGGCTACACTGTTCCCTCCATTGCTAAAGCTATGCTTCCTGTTAAAGTTAGCATGGCAGCTAATTATTAATCATAACAATTAATAATGAGCGCTAAACATTTTTAGCATCTGTCTCCATGTCATATCAGAAAAATCCCTAGTTAAATATTTAATTAAAAGTTGCAAAATTATACATTGCACACTTAAATGACAAATGTGCTGTACAGGGTTATTATATAAACATTTCCATTACTTAAAATGTTTGAACATTTAATGTATAAACATTTCCATCAATTGAAACTTATATATATATATAAGTATGTTTTAATTTCAGCTGTTTGCTAATGAAAAATTTATAATTTTCATTTAGTTAATTAAACTAGTTTATAAACCTAAAATTGAAAAACAAGTAATCACATTTATGTTGACACTTTTACCAGTAAATAAATAAAATGACAAACACCATAAAATTACTAAAACTTAAAATGGAAAATATAAAAATAAAAATTAATTTAAAATAGTAATAAAAACTATAATAATATCCCAATTATACTAAAATAACAGTGGTGCAGTATGTTATCTTATAGTGGTATAAGCTACATTAGATTCATCTATTGCATGATAAAAAAGGCCTTTAATAATGCATGGCAACCAGCAGCAATGCATGGACGTCTAACAACACAAAATGCCTTTGAAAAACACAAATACAAGGCATTTCAATATAGCAAAATTATAATACATTTGAATAAACAGATGCAATAGATATAGAGGTGACAGATTTAATGCAGTGTTATACAGTGTAAAATGTTAGCCAGAAAGCTGAAAGTCTATTTCTTCTGAAAATCTAATTCTGTGTTTTAAGGAAATATTACAGATCTTTATATGCAGGTAAACAACCTTGCTATCATATTGCATCTGTGGAGGCAAAATGAAGTTGCTTTGTAATAAAAGCTATTTGATTTTTTCCCCAGCAAAAAGCCAAAGAAGCCCCAGAGAAGACAGATGAACAACAGACTCAAGCCTCTGACGCTGGCTTATGATGGCGACGCTGACATGTAGCCTAACCACGTTTGCTTCATACTACAGATACTCGCCTCCTTTCACAGTCGGCCATTGGTACAAGCCTCAAACGAGCAGACTCGCGCAAACTCACCGACTGCTTTTTATAAAACGCTAATGGAACCTCAGAGAGAGACTCGATCTGTGTTTATATAATGTTTCTCCCCCTCCTTTTTTTTACATTCAAGTTTGTTTGTTTTTTACTTTATTTCACGAGAGCCTTCATAAACTCTTCAGAAATCTTCTTCAGGAAGTCTGCCTTCACCTCTCTGCCATTGACATCTTTCTGTAACATAGACTTGTCTTTCGGGAGGACCCTGTTTAAATTGGGAAGTTTTTTGCTGAGAAAATATGCCCGTCTCCTGTCGCCTTTCTTGTCAGCTCTTGCAATATATACATTGTTTGTGGCTGATGGGAGGTCGCATGTTCATAAAACCAAAATACGCCATTAATTTGCTAGTAGGACTTTTTTTTTTTTTTTATCCCTGATACATTCTTTGATTTCTATCGGATCCTTCTTTGCATCAGTATTATGTGATCAGAAGGATTAAAGACTGCAGATTGAATGGGCTCACTAGCGCCCCCTATAGAAACTCTGGCCTGCCTTTCCTCCTTTTTTTATTCAGGCTCCATTTTGCACTATATTAGTGCAGCATGAACATTTACTTATAGCATTGCCATAGAAAACTGCCTCTCGCAAAGCAAGATGATGTACAGTCTTGTGCTAGACACATTTCTTACAAAAAAAAAAGAGAGAGAACAAAAGTAGCCCTTTTTTTCTGATGGAACTCACTGGTGTTTGTTTATACATTTGTTTACTGGTTACCTCCTGTTTGTGATAAAGGGGCCGCTGAAAAGATTTGTGTGGACACCACAAACCCCTCTGTTGTATGTACAGTTGCAATCAGCCATGTGTTTGCATTCTTTGCCTGATTGACTCTTGTATATTTTGATGGTTCTTTTCACCTTAGAGATCCAGGTCGGTGAAGTTTTTCATGTGTTTCAGTCTTTCGTCTCTGATTCCAAGGGCTCAGTGTTCATAATTCGAGCGATTTTAACAGTATGATGTTTGATTCACCGATCCTACGGTGTCTGTGCGAACCAGTTCTGTTTGCAGATTATATAATGTGACTAACACAATAACAGCATGCCGTTTCATATCAACTAGATTTGGAAAAACTAATAGTCTGATATTGAAAGATTACTTTTGGAAGCATTCATTTGACATTATTGCATATTAGAAACCTGATTTGAGGTTGAACAAATCTTAGCTCATTAATTTAGATTGAAGGAATGCTGTGGTTTGTGCTGGGACATTATGTTAGGGATGATGTGCAATGAGCAGGTTATTATAGCAAAATAAACATTTATATTAGATCAGCATTTCTAAAATAAATATTAGGACATTAAACCAAACAAAAAAAAAAAAGAATGGAATGGAATGGAATGGAACTTAAATTGAAGTACTAAAATGAAAACTAATACTGAAATAAAAAGTAAATTGTGTAAAAATGAAGTAAAAATGGACCATATGAAATAAAAGCTAATATGAATAAATAAGTAATACTAAAATAACACTGGTGATAATGACCAGCTTGCTGTACACTGTCCTGCTTATTGCACGGTTATTGGGCAAATCAATACACATTGGCATTAAAAAAAAAAAAAGTTTACATTATAAAGCATACGCTACGAAAAAAAAATATATATATGTTTGTTACAAATTACAGAACAGTCGGCCTAGCACCAAGACAAACACTGCAACATTACAGTTATATTAATACTGAAGACATTTAATGTGATACATTAACCGAGACTCCAGCTGAGATGTCAAGATGACTTGAAAGTAGTGCCAGTGTTGCCATGAATGATGATTGATTACTTGAGTATTCCAGAGAGCCGTGGAATAAGTGTTTGTAATGTTCAGCTTTCAAAGGAAAATGGAAAAAACAAATATATATTTTTTCTTCCTTACTTTATTCTTTTATTTTATTTTATTTTATTTTATTTTATTTTATTTTATTTTAAAGGGTGCAAGTTATTTGTCACCATGCCATGAACCTGCATATAGGTAATCGCACACCAACAGAATTGGTTATGAAGATTGAAATGGTCATCAGTGTCACCGACCTTCTAAAAGTTGGGTAGAAAAGCACAAATAAGTAGGTTAGGGCCACTTTTTTACAAAACCATATCTACAGTGAATTAACTATGGGCGCTATTGATCTCTTAAGGTATATCCCTGAATTTGCTTTCAAATGCGACGGGTGAAAGGAATGTTTACTTATGTGTTAATACTTCTTTTGTTAATTTGTAAATACATGAATGATATTTTATTTAATAATGATTTCTTTATGATATATACATTTGTTCATTTCTTTTTTTTACTACGCAAAGTGTTTAGTATAAACCTCTCGAAGTGCGTCTGACAGTATGTGTGTGTAGAGGGAGTGTGTGTGTGTGTGAGAGAGAGAAAGAGAGAGAGTCTGTTGTTACTGATCTTCACTGGGGCGAACAAGTTACTGTGTGAAAATGTTGCTTTCTTCTTTTCCTACAGGTTGTTTATATGTGTCTGATAAATTGCTGATAATAAACAAGAAAAACATTGCTGTACGTGTAGCTAATTTTTTAGTTTTAATTTCATTTTAACTTGCCAGTTGCATTGTCAGCATCAAAAAAATGCACATTTATAGGCTTTGGAAGATAACGTTGAAGATGTTCAATATTGTAACTTATTTCGTGCAGATGGAAGAGATTTTCTTTAAGGTCATCCCATATCATTTTTTTATTTATTTATTTTTTATAAAAAATTACTTAAAGATAACTTAAAATAGATAACTTAGCGATCACTTAAAAGGGGACATATGTTGAGTATGCATTATGATAGGATAAGATAGAAGCATCTGAGTTTGATGGGGATATAAATATGGAGTCAAAGTGTCTGTTTGACTGAGAACTGAATTTACAGAAATAACAATTCAAATGAACATTACCAAATTTAGATGTAATCTAATTTAATCTGTTGGTTGGGTATATATTATACAAAATTCTTAAATGTAGTTCTTTAACTTTGTTGGGGATACAATTGTTTTATGGTAAGAGCTATGTTTTTTTTTTTTTTTTTTTTTTTTTTTTTTTTGAATTCCCAAATAGAAAATATTAACTGAAAAAAAAAAAAAAAACATAGCTCTTACCATAAAACAATTGTATCCCCAACAAAGTTAAAGAACTACATTTAAGAATTTTGTTATTTCTGTAAATTCAGTTCTCAGTCAATTGATCATCTTTTCCTCTGGTGTCCTCTTTTCAAAGACTTTCGGACTGACCTATCAGAATCCCTTGCTTCAAAATCCAAATTAGACATTGATTTAACATTATGTGATATAATGTGTTATTTTTTTCTCATTGTAATAATAATATAGAATATATAGTAAATGACATAACACATTATCAGGTCTTGTCTTGCACATGGCTGGTGATTTGTTTTGCTGGCCATGTGCTTGTGTTTTTACTTTATATGAGCACATGGATTTTCTTGTTTGTTTCTGTGTGCCATGTGCTCTCATGTCTATTGTCTAACCCCGCCTACCTTGTTACCTGATTATTGGTTTATTTTCCCCACCTGTCTAACTTTATTACCCTCCTCTTGCTCCCTATTTATTGTCCTTGTGTTTGCACTCCTGGGGGCTGTTTCATAAAAGATGCTAAGAAAAGCAGGGATTAAAGTATGAAACCTCACTTGAAATAACCTAACAAATCAATCGTCACTAAAGTGGTTTCATAAATGGCAATTTAAGTTCATGCAATCTCACTAATTCGATCCAGGTTCAATGAGTCAGAATAATTTGATGTGCACACTTATTCTTAAGCAGCCCTTACTAACAATCATGGATCAAATCAGCAAATATTTGTGCCGTTTAATGCATTTGAGACATTGTGATGTCCTCAGTGCATAACTGACACATCACAGGTATACTTTTTCACATTTAAATGTTAGAAAGTCATGCAAATATATCCATTTTACTGTCATGAGTGGCTAAGGCTTGTGTGAGTGAAGGAGCGCTGCTGCACGCATGCACCATAAACAGATGGAACGCAATAGAATAATGGTGCAATAAATCTGAATAAAATATGAATTCTGCTAAAATATTTGTTATTGGACATTAAATGTGATGCATGTAGAATTTTAATCCTACATATAAGTGTATTTTTATGATAAAAGTAACCGTAAATCAAATGAAAGCTAGCTAATACAGCCCTACTAGCTCAAATGAGTTAATGTGTATTCATTAATGCTTTAAAGAGCAATTTTATATTGTAATGATTTAATGTTCTACTAATAACCAATAACTAATAAAGTACAGCTGTCATAAAACCAGGGAGAAAGGCTGCATGGCTAGAAACTGCTGATCAACTGAATGTGCATGTAGCAGCATGTTGAAATGTTTTCTCAAAGTCATTAAATCTTGACAACAATATATTCAAAATGGTGGCGCCGCAGATGGCAGCCATGGTTTGTCAGTCTATGGTACTTGTACTTTTTTTGTTTGTTTGTCCTGTCTTAAGAAATATTTTCCAGATCAGTTTTCAGCATTCAGATGTTTTACTGGACGTCGTAAGTCGTAGGAGCTGCGTTCCTATACAAACGCTCCAGGTGACGCAAGCGAGGGAAGCACGCCGGTGCGCTAGTTAATTTCCGACAGCGCGGATTTAGGACTCTGCTGCAGAGCATTCATCTGGCAAATCTCCGCTCCTTAGCAAATAAATCACACAAACTACTTCTCCTCACATGCACAAAAAATGACTTTTTAAACTCTGCTGCGCTCTGCTTCACAAACCTGGCTGAATGGAGCAATCGCAGACAGTGTGTTACATCTAACGGGCTTCCAGCTGTTCAGAGCAGACCGTGTCACCGAGTCGTCGGCGGTTGGCCGATCAGATCACCCACACAGAAGTTATCGGGACTCTTTTATTATCATTCTCAGTGATTTTAATAAAGCTAATCTCACCCCTGAACTGCCTAAATATAGACAGAACATTAAATGCCCCACCAGAGACAGCAATATACTGCACCACTGCTACACTGTTTTAAAGCAGCGCTGGGATTCTCTGATCATTGTTTGGTTCATTTTCTACCAGCCTACAGGCAGAAACTCAAATCTGCTAAGCTTGTAGTAAAACTGTAAAGAGATGGACTGCTGAAGCAGAGCAAGATTTGCAGGCCTGCTTTGAACTTACTGACTGGAGTGTTTTTGAGGCTGCAGCTACTGATCTGGATGAGCTTACTGACACCGTGACATCCTGCATCAGTTTCTGTAAGGACATGTGTGTTCACACCAGGACTTATTTAACTTTTAACAATGACAAACCTTGGTTAAGTGCAAAACTCAAACAGCTTCGCCAGGCCAAAGAGTATGCCTACAGGAGTGGGGACAAAGACTTGTACAAACAGGCCAAATACACACTGAATAGAGAGATAAGAGTGGCAAAGTTAAACTACCCTGAAAAGCTAAAACAATAGCTTTCAAGTAATGAGTGTGGAAAGGCCTGAAAGCCATCACCAGCTACAAGACTCCATTCCCCAGCACTGAGGCCAATCAACAACTGGCTGAAGACCTGAATGAGTGCAGGTTTGAAAAGCAAAAACCTGGTCTGACACCCCACACCCACTCCGACCATCTCACAGCACAGCCATCAACACCCTCCCCCTCCCTCCCTCCTACTGTTTCTTAGCCTGTACTATAAAAAATAATTTTCTTTGTGCAACTTCAGCAACTTCATTACGACACTAAAAAGAATTAACAACAAAAGAGATAAACTTGTGATACTGTATGACAATCTGCTGAGTGTTACATAATTTGATTCACTACCTTTATACTTTGTTTCTTATTTCACTGTATTTTCATATTTATTTCATATGTTTTACTGTCTTCCTTTATTTTTTATTTATGATGTCATCCATTGTTATACTTAATGTTCAATTTTTGTTTACCTGGTTGGTTCAACAGTTAATAATAATATAATAATAATAATAATAATAATAAAACACTCTCAGTCCATCAGTGTTTTTTTCCTCAGTTAAAAAAAATATATATATGTATCAACAACAACCACTCACTCAAGCCTATCAACTTTCAGTAGCTCCTCCCTCCTGCTACTAACAACAAGTGAAGAAAAACTTTCACATTTAGGCATATATCGATTAATCCAAATTAATAACGACATGGACATGTGTCTTAATGATTGAGTGGAGGATAGCGTTTTTCCGCGCCCAGGTGAGTTTTATTTTGGATTGAAAATGGGCTGCGTGATTTATTCTGTAGATTTACTAAACTGATAAGTGATATAAGATTGTAACACGTTATTAATCATCAAGACTGTTTTAATATATGGGATATCATATCTGTATGGGAGCGTACCTGTCATTATATGTATAAAATGTCAAATCAAACCTAGTCTTTTACTAGTTTGATCATTGTTGATTTATACCGCTAGATGTCGCTACAAGACAGTGTCTGAATTGTTGCAACGCCTGACAAGCCGATTTGTTTTCCCACCCACGTAGACATGTTTGGTGATAAATTAAAGTGCTCCAGAACTAATCTAACTATAATTTAAAATACTCAAAGCAAACCTTAAATGTTTTTTTTTTAAGTCATATTGTTTCCACTGACGAACAGCACATAATTCAGCTGTATGAGTAGTACAGCAAAATTGCACATAATCAGAGGAAAGATTCAGAAGACCTCACTGTTGGAGGTCGTCTCATAGAGTTGGACATAAAGTGGCAGTGCCCACAGTGTAGGCTGTTCTTTTGTTTTAAAAGCAGAGTCATCCCACTGCCCTTAGCTTGTTAAAGTCATATCTGGCTTTAATCAACAGGGTCACAATGCTCCTATGATTATAATCATGGCTTGAGGCCTCTGGGAGTCTTCAGTCCTCATTACCCAGTCAGTAATTATCACAATCATGTCTCTTGGCCCTCATTCCAATTGAATTCCACAGCTAAAAGTAGGAAGCCTTACAGACTGACCTAATCAATTAAGTCCCAATGCAAGGCTACTTCAATCCAATGACTTTGTCCCAACCTCTGAGTTATCAAGATAGAGTGCAAATTTGATTAAGCAGAATAGACATCAGGTACAGGAAAGGATTCCCAGAATATAAGCTCCAAAGTGAAGGAAGGAAGTTCGCTTTTGGTCCAACATTGTGGAACAGTGATAATCTTCAGCAGATAAATCAAGCTCAGACTTCATTACAGCATTAAGTTGCGCTATAGGGAGTCTTAAAACTACAGCTCGTGATTGATTTGAGGACGCTGAGATCACTGTGCCAAATGTTCAAATGCTGTGGTGAAGCTTAAAGAGACAGCTCACCCAAAAATGAAGATTGTTGATTTACTCACCCTCATGTCATTACAAACCTGTATGATTTTCCCTTTTTCTACAGAAGACATTTTGAAATATGTCTCTGACTTTCAGTGTATGTACAAAAACATTGCGAAAGAACACAAATGTTTTACTGGTGAACTTAACACTTTTTTTTAGATAAATATAATCTCATATGTCTTCCATCACCATGTGAGGAGTTTGGTTGTTCCTATCTGTTCGGCAGAAGAAATTACATCCAGGCAGGTTTGAAATGGGGGTTAGGATGAACATTTTGGGGTGAACTGTCCCTTTAAGAAAGACTGCACAGGTGTAAAACTTCATTAAAAGTTTTTTTGTTTCTCATGAAAGTTCTTGAAACTTTATCAAAAGGCCCCTGCAGATGAAATGAAAAACTCTAGAGCATATTGAAAAAAAAAAAAAAAAAAAAACTAAATAAAAATTAGCCGTCTGCAACAGTAAGACATTTGTTATTGTTTAAAGAGTTGAGTTTGCAATTCACCATAATCAGAATCATCAACCCTCCTGATTGTGTACGGCGTTCTGAAGTGCGCTGAGATGCAGATGCAGTGGACTTTGTGTATGAGTATCAGTCTGGCCGTGTCTTCAACACCAGCAGTCAGTTTAATTGCCATGAGGAAGCACTTGATGCACGCCAGCTGCATCCTGCGACCGGTGTTCTGATCTCACATTTGTCTCTGTCAGTGCCTTCGGGGTCCGCCCGCTCCAGCACTCATATGAGCCATGCTGGCAGCCACCACCACCCTGCACCAACTTAACTCGACATGAAAAGACTCTCTCTGTGTGTGTGTGTTTCTCACAAACGCACACACAACACCCTTCAAATCAGTACTGCAGCTTTCGGGATGAATATACTGTATTTGTAGTGACGGTTTGTGGCATAAGATAACACCTGGCCGCTGGCACCTGGCATAAGAACCCCTGAGTTTGGCCTAATTGAAAGCCCCCCTATTGTGTCACCACAGCCCCTATGGGGTCTGCTCCCTTCTCTCTGAAACATCTGCCCACACAATCAGGCATTCAGCCATGCCAGCTGAGCCATGCCACAGCAGTGTATTGCCAGCGTCACTCAGCTGGCTCAATCTTCCTCTTCCTCCTTTTCTTTTTCTGTCTTTCCCTGTCTTTATCCCTCGCTTCTTTTCTACCGAGCCGTTCGGAAATGGAAGTCTCTACCCTATAATCTGCTGTTCTCTGTGGTAGATTACATGGTTTGAGTGAATGTGAATGAGAGTGAGAGAGGACCAAAGGTAGGCTGTGTTAAATTAAACCTACTTGACCCCGTGATTAGAAAGAAGGGAGAGTGTGTATTGTGAGCAGGTGTCCCCTCTGACAGATTTGAGCATCAAATTCTCATGTGTTAACCCCTCTGTCGGTATGTATGTTCATGTCAAACTTAAAAGACTTAAAACGTGTATTTTGTTTTGTTGAGACAACCCAACCTATGGATATCCATTTCCACATTGAGAGTAGAAAAAGAGTAAAAAATAAAACTGGATTTTGTGAGATAATGTTTAATATAATAAATAAAGTTGCATTAGATATGAAGTCACATTCTGGGATGTAAAGTTATGCTGCGAGAATGTGTTGTAATAAAATTACAATTGTTAGATAAAAAGTCATAAAAGTCACATTTTGAGATAAATCACAGCAGAGATATAGTTGTACTGACAAGATACAAAGCTGCAATTATAAAACATAAATTGCATTTGTGAGATGCAAAGTTGCATTTGTGACATAAAAAGTCACATTTTGAGATATAAAATTGCAAGTGAGATAGTGATATGGTCCGTGTGTGTTTGCAAGATACAAAGCTGCATTTATAAAACATAAAATCACATTTATAAGATATAAAGTTGCATTTGTGAGATGTAAAGTTGTATCTGGCAGATACAAATCTGCAATTATGAGATATAAAATTGCAGTTATGAGATGGTAAGTTGCATTTGTCCGATGTAATGTCGTATTTGCAAGATGTAAAGTTGCTTTTGTGAGTCGCATTTGCAAGATAATGCACAACAGAGATATAAAATTGCAGCTGGGTGATATAAAGTTTTAGATACAAAGATGCAATTATGAGACCTAAAAATTGAATTTATGAGATATAAAGCCTTAGTTGAAAGTTATAAAAATTGGAATTGTGAGATGTAATAGCATTTGTGTGACATAAAGTCACAGATATGTCACAACAGTGATATAAAACTGCAACTGGGGAGATATAAAGTTATATCTACAAGATACAAAATCACAATTTTGAGACATAAAATTGCATTTATGAGATGTTAAGTCGCATTTGTTAGAAATGAAGTCACATTTGTGAGATGTAAAGATGCATTTGCATGAGATAAAGTAGCAACTGTAAAACATAAAATTGCAATTGTGAGATATAAGGTCACATTTATGTGATATAAAGTTGAATTGGTGAGATGTAAAATCACAATTATGAAAAATAAGATACTTTTTTATACTCTGAGGTGTAAATGGGACTTCACATCTGACTTTATGAGATATACAAGAAACTGAAGATCAAGAGAACTAACAATAAAAGTTCTTGACTTTAACAAGGGATAAAATTTGAAAAAGGCTTTGTGGCAAATGATGATCATAAGAAATGATGAGTAAAAAATGAATTTAATGTTGAATAGACCATTCAAGTATTAATTACTATTCCTGTTGACTTAACTGAGCAGAGAGGTCAAGTATATACTGCAGGTCGTTTGCAGGCTTCAGTAATGTGGCCTTCAGTATTTTTGGGTTATTTGAAGTTATTAACCCTGGGCTTTAACATCAATAGACCATATGCTCTGCATTCTGCTCCAAAAGCTGGTTGTGAGCAATGTTCCCTCACCAATGCTCTGTACTGCATCTCTGTAGAACTGTGCTGGGCCTGGGTGATACATCCCTGCAGGCCGATTTGCTGCATGCTACGACTCTGAAGGCCACCACAGCCATTCACAGCCTCATCCCATTTCAGCCGCTGCCTGAGTTACTGCCTGAGTGACACTTCAGACTGCTACCGTGCTGTAGCAATGAGAGCGCCATAGATTTATAGAGTCAGACCCTGCTGCTTCTTTTCTTCCTGTTTTTCTTCTTATTACATGCATGGCGACAGCTGTGTATAAAATCCACACTGTCAGCATTTGCTGGTTCAAAGTTTTTTACACAGGCATTTCTAGACTCTATTCATAAGAGCCTGCCATTAATCTCAGAACTTCTCAAAATATCCGATTGAGTCCTCTTAACCGGTATCCAAAAATGAGCAACAATGTTATCTAGATCTCTAATTTTGACCTGGTTTTGGGAAAGAATGCACTATAAATACCTAATCATTCTGGTATTGGAACCAGACCTTGTGGCATGCCAAAATATCTAAACAAACACCATGAAAGGAAATGGTTTTCTAATGAATTATATATATATATATATATATATATATATATATATATATATATATATATATATATATATATATATATATATATATATATATATATATACACTTTTTAAAATGAAAAAAAGGAAAGAAAAATTTATGAAAATTTAAAATGAAAATTCCTTCTGTGATATTCATAGGTCAGATCAAACTTTCATGACCTTTCACTTTTGATCTTTCTGCATCTTATGTATCTTCGGAAAGTTTTTGTAAGTCTATGAATCAAAATTGACATTTTTGTGACTGAGCTGCTCTAACAAAATCACTAAATCTTAAATGAAAAATTGTTTGGCAAAAATGGGGGTAAAATAATTTTATTTATTTATTTATTTTTTTTCTGTGATGGATGTGCAGTGTGGGTCCATATTGACTTATTTGTGTCATTTTGATTTATTTGTGACATGCATGGATCGAAACTGATAGATGTAAACCATTCATTTACTAACAGCAGAATAAAATCTATAAATTAAAAAACTGAGAGATATTATAAAATGTAATTAAAATAAACCTGTCACATTTAAGACGTGTTGTATAATTTTTTTTCATTTCTTTTTAAACAAATTATGTTAGCCTGCTGTATCAACATTAAATCTTTTCTTTTCTTTTCTTTTCTTTTCTTTTCTTTTCTTTTCTTTTCTTTTCTTTTCTTTTCTTTTCTTTTCTTTTCAACCCAATGTACTGTGGAGTTTACTCAGGAGTAAATGATTTTTAGTGGTTGTCAGTGTGAGTCAAACTGAACTCAAAGATCACAGGTGCGTTTAGTTTCGTTGGACAATAGCGCATAATATTCCTGTAGAGTTGTGGCGCGCACGCATTAAGCTTCTATGGTGGGCTGCGAGTCTCTTTTAAATCGTCGCAATCGTGTGATCCCGTCGTCTCTCGGACCAATCTCTACCGGTTCTTTAATCCCCCCCCCCCCCACCCCACACACACACACACTCCTCTCGTCCCACCCCCTCTGAGCTTCTCTCCGGATGTAGTACGGCTCGCGTGGCTCTCAGCGCGCGATATAAAGCCACCGCTGAGTGACAGCGCGCGCGTGAAAAGCCTCTGTCCTTGTTTCTAAGAGGACTTACGCCGCAGTCACTGCAGGCAGCAAGAACAGCGACCATCTCCCATAACTTCTTAATCAAAAATGACTGTGCTTCACTCCTTGACTGGATTAATGCCTATGTAACCGTTCATTTGCTCTCCCTCCCTTATCTGCGTCCAAGTTTAAAGCCTATTCTGCGGTCATGGGGTCTATAGTATCATTTTTGCCTAGGCTAAAGGTCTAAAGCGGATACCGAGTGGATCTATGTTCCTTACAGACAAAAGAAACAGCGCAGGGAAATTTGTGGAAGTTTGAGATAAGGGAGGATGCGGGCGACGTGTTGGTGTGCCGTGTTTCTCCTCACTCCGGCTGTCTACCTGGTAAGTGTCCTTTTATTTATTTTTATTTTTTTTTACCTGTGTCACTCGTTTACAATATGTGCCTATGTTTAAGTGTGGAATTGTGGCACTTCGAAATTACAGTAGTGTTGTAGCAGTATTCGATGCTTTTCACTTTATAACAATGGTTTCAGGTTCGTCAAATAATAATTATCATAAAAATAATAATAAAACTTTTATGCCTTTATTTTTGTAATATATAAAATTTTAAACGCGTTGTCGGTTGTATATGAAAATGTTCAGACTGCAGGAGGTTACTAAATATGATTTTATTTCTAAAAGCGCGTCTCACGCACGCAGACAAAACCTTCCTCTGTTTCTCGCATCGACACCCAGTCGCGAGAGTTGCGTTTCAGTGTTCGGCCTCACGGGGGCGCCAAAACAAATGAAAATGGGTGCGTGAATGAAGCGCCAGTGACAGTCCTGCACCCTGATGAGAGTCTCTTTGATTTCCACTATTCAATACACACTCAAGCTATGTCTACAACAAACTACATTCTGAAAATTGGCTAATTACTTTATTGAAAATAGATCAAGAAAAGAAAAGAAATAGACTACGACATTATTAAATAACGTACTGAGACCGCATAGTTTCATTTGATGAAATCGTATAGCCTATTACTTTTAAATGTATGTAAATTACAATCACTACACCGCTGTTATATGCTTTACATTTTAGTCTTGCACTTGTTTAATAATGTGAAAATATTATGTGTTTATTATTATTATTATTATAGCTTTGTAAAATATGCCTATTCAATAATCAGTAATCATGATTATCTAATATTTTCCTCTACATTTTAAAGGTTTTAGAGATGCCGTGCGCGCAGACGCTGATGCACGGCCAATTTTATTTTTTTTTTAACATCCCTCAAATTAAGAAAATAGTATAACTAGGCTTCTACATCAAATATCGGATTGTCTTAAAATGTTTTATACCTGTACCAGGTACTGTTCTAATTTGATTATATTTCGTCATTTAACACACACAAAGGTTGAGTAATTGCTTAAATCAACTTTACAACAATAAATTAACTGCAATTCTTCATATAAAGTACTCATAACTTTGGTCTTGGTCAGTGTACTGTTTAATTTTAGTCATTTTAGAAGTAGTTATTCGACATGAATTATCTCTTACTATTATTAGTATGCCCAGCCGATTTATTTCAGCGAAATTAACACAATACATATCGTTTAAACGTCATTGTATTTTTTTCTTTCTTTCTTTCTTTTTTTTTTTTTTTTTTGCCTGAACATTTAAAGATGAGATTTAAAACTGAACATTTACGATTTAAAAACGAGTTTTATCTCTGTAAATATGCCACAGTCATGTTTGAAAGGCGCATTTAATTTTCTTTTGATCAGATTGTGTCCATTCACCCATCAAATGACAGCGGTCTTCATGTGTTTTGTTCATACTTTCCCGCGTGTTGTATTTTAAAGAGGCCAAACAACAGTTTCAGACACTGAATTGTATGAAGTGTGAGTCTTCTCGTGTCCAGAAGGCAGTTCAGAACCATGGACAGCGCAGCAGTACCTCTACCGCTTAGCATTCACACTCACTCTGCTTTATACGGCCTATCTATACCTGGGCTTTTTATTTTATTTATTTATTTGTCATTTGTTAAATTAAATTTTGTTCACGTTAGATATGTGCTGTTTACTATAACACTGTTTACTATAACAAGTGGTTGGTATATGATTGCTACCAATTAAGTAACAGGTTCACGTTCTCTTTATGCCTCCAAAAAAATCTACAGTACTTCAAATGTGTTTTTCAGACCACACACACAATGTGTATTTGTATAGACTGCAGGTATATTCTCTTGCGTGTTGTGTGAAGGAGTAGCGCGATTATTTCAATACCATCGCATTTACCAATTGCCATTTCGGTTGTTCTTTTCTGTAACGAAATATTAGAATAATTATCTAAAACACCAGACATAATCACCGGATGTCCAAAAATGTGAAAATTGAAGAGAAAATTGAAGAGGAAATCCCGTGGCTATGGATTTTCATAGGCCTGTCAGCTGCGAGGCCTGTCCACACCTTCGAGTATTAAAGTTGAACCTGGCTGCTGTATTTCATGTTTAAGCCTCTTGTGTGTGTCACTTCGTCCTGACCCCGATAACAGCAGAAGAGCGCAGCGCGTGTGAGCGACCGAGCAGCTGTACGACACCAGCCAATTAAACAAGCGCGTCTTTGTATATGTTTATACAGCCTGATAAATAACTTGCCTTAACTTTATTGTAAAAAAAAATTAAATAATAATAATTAAATAATAAAAATGCATATAGGCCTACGATATTTTACAGTTCTTAGCTAGCCTATATACAGGTGCGTTCAAAATTATATAATGTTAATGTGCTAAACTATTTGAGTTGTTAATAATACAGACAGGTCACGTGATAACATAAATTTAAATAATTGGTCTCTCCAACAATTGCGATAACACAACATTAACACATGTGGCTCTAAAACAATGCAGTGGATATTAACTAAACAACACTCCAATGTACATAATTTAAAAAGAAAAAGAAACTACGTTTTTAAATAATGACATTTGATTTATACTCAAAACTAATTGCTTTACATATGAAATTAGTTTTCTTTGCAAATTATAAGGTAGTTCATACTTAATTTTTAAGGTATTTTACAGTAAATTGTCTCTTTATAATATATTTTCTTTAACATAGTTGATATAACTTGCATGCAGCTAATTAGCCATTTTTAGTGTAGCATTTTACATTATTTTCCTTTAAAATGACAAAAATAATGTGCATCTCAAATATCTGAGTTGATTAGCACGGTGTGATACATTGATCAAATTTTTAGCACTTAGCATTGCACCGATTGGGCCATATATATATTTAAAACGCCACATTGTCTAGAAAGAAGTGGCAGCTTTTTTATAAACTACACACATGAATCATCCAGATGTGCTCTTCTAAGTGCACTTTATGTTTCCAGGACAACTGCATATATACATTGTGCTCTGGAACTCTATGGATGCACAGATGCATTATCTTCACAAGCCGCACAGATGTACCTTGTTATTAATACACTTGAGGATGGAGCGATCCTCACTTGGCTCAGCTGTTTTTAACCCCGATGAGTGTGTTGTAGAAGCTGCTCAGCCAGCTACATCCACCCCATTTAAAACTTCAGTGGAAAGTCTGAGCTAAACCTGTTGTGTGTAATGATCGGCGGAGAGATGCCGTGCCATGGTTCAAGTAAAAATCCTCAGCCCTTAGTCCATTAAACCTCACCTCTTCTTCAGAAACCACTAGAACACTCTGTCTCCCAACGGAGACATTTTGTCACGCTGTCTGTCAGTCTCTTTAAACGGGTTAAACAAAAATGGCCTTTAATCACCCTGTTGAGGTCTTTAAAATAATAAGAACTGAAGTGATACAATCACGATTGTCCTAACAAGGCTATCAAATGTTAGCACTCGACTGAGGTTTGGCCTATCTTATGAACGCAACTTCTCTGTTCTAGTTCATTGCATTAAAATAAGGAATGTGTGTCTGTTTTGATATATATATATATATATATATATATATATATATATATATATATATATATATATATATATATATATTTGTCAATGTTTCCCCTTCAGGATAGGCTTTGATTTTTGGGTGGTGATTTAGTGTCAGTGAAGTGTGTTAAGGCTGAGTGATGTTAGGCTCTGAAGCGATGAAGAGGAGCGGTGGGGTCTGTGAGAGGGAGGAGAGAGAGAGAGCCGAGGGCTGTATAGTTAGTGTGCAAAGCAATGTAATCTGCCCTCCTCCCAAGGCGCACACACTCATATCCGCTGTTTAATAGACGTGTGTTCACATCAGTGCCACAGTCCATTTATCCCAGCACTATGAGTTTCATGAAGTGCCTCCGTATTGCAGTTAAGGATATCTGCATTATGTTAATGCACCTCGGTAGGTAAATGGTACCATCAGCAGTTCTGAACCAGATAATTAAAGAAACAGGATTTTCTGAAGGCATTGTGCAGTAATCACTGCTGAGATGAGCTGAACATCCGACAGGATGCAACCAATACTGCATGATTGACCCTTTTGGCAGTCATAATGTAATTTAGAATGATCTTTGACTCTTGAGAGCAGTGCTGAGCTTTGTATGAGAGTGTTTATTTATGCCTGTGTGTGTGGTGATACAGGGGCCGGTGAATGATGAATTGTCTTTGTGGGATTGACGTCTGAAGGTGATCTTAATTCAGCAAGTGGTTTAAACCTGTGCCAAGGGCGTTGCTCTTAGCCAGCTGCTTTCTAACAACAAGCACCATGACACAAACCACTACTTATTTGCCATAATGATTAAGCCATTTGATGGGAATGAATGGAAATACAGTACCTGGAGAAAAGCTGCTCTATTTTGGAGAAAAGCAGTTTTAATGGAGAAAGTGTTACAGTCAAATCAGGAAGTCTTGTGGATCATGAGTGGATTAATAACTAATAGCCTAGAGTTGTACGTCAGTCAATCACTGTTTGCAGATACCATAGAAATATGAAGGGCTATAAAATGAATCCTACCTGACGCAAATTTGTTTGTGACTTCTCTTATAAAACAGCATTTTGTTTTTGTATAAACTCTAAAAACGATCAAACAAAGAGGAATATCTGATGGCAAACATGTCAAAGATTAGTCGATAGGCTGTCGATTCATTATTCAATAAGCTGTTTCCTCACAAAAGCAGTTTATCCATCATACTTAAGCCTCTCCTCCATTGACATCCATTCAAAATACTGTCGTGTTTTTGTTAATAGCATTAGTATGCTCTTCATTTGCCCACAGACATGTCCTGTAAGTGTCTGTCCTGACCTGTTTATGGCCTTGCACAGGCTTTAGCACATTTCACTTTTAAACTAGTTACTCTTCTGACCCTCCACACACACACACACACACACACACACACACACACACACACACACATATATATATATATATATATACATACACACATACACACACACACACACACACACACACACACACACACACACACACACGCACTCAGTGTCAAGATAAGGACACATCACAGGGTGGAGACAGGACAAGGTTGGTTTGATTTATTACCACAGTCTCTGTTCTTCTCTCCACAAACTGCTCCTGAATTTCAGTCACCTACACAGGTCAGAGGTCAGCTTTGGACACAACCTCAGAAGGGCATTGGAACTGGAAAATTATACCCCAGACTGACCTGAACCTCAATGGGTTGTTTTGCCTTCTCACTATATATAGAAGCATCCTCCCCAATCGCATCCCTGTGGAGCTGTGTGGTCTGCTGAAAGAAACATTTCTAAATACTCCATGCAAAGCTTGCGGAGAGGCAGGAAGGACCAGATAACCCCAGCCTACCTTCCTTCTATCTTAAAATGCTGTGGGTCTCTGAAGTTTCTTTCATGCATTAAAGAGGTTGGAATTAGAGAGATGAAAGAGAAATCTCTGAGCCATAAACGTCAGTCAGACAACAATAGTCATGGATTACACCAAAAGCACTTCCAGACTGTGTTTGGATGCGCGTCTGCTGTCATTTCTTAAAGAAAAGAAGCAGATTCGTAGTTGGGCTGTTGAATTGAACTAAGGCAAAACAAGAGATGTTTATATATTATATAAAATTGTGTTGAATCTGGCTAGTTTATGAGCATCTCAGCTGCAGACTGTGTCTTTCTCCTCCTGTGATTGCATATCATATGATAAAATGACTGTTTTTGTTGCAAGATGACAACCAGTACTCATTATCTACTGGTTGCATTTATGGACAATTACTGTCTTTCAAAGGAATTACCTGTCTTTGCCTACAGGTGGAGCACTGTCACAAGTTGAAGATGCTTTTGAGGGTAGAATGAGTGTCAATAAGATAAATACTGAGCACTTTAATGACATATTCATTGTGGAAGTGTGCCTTTTCATTTATGAGTACTGAATGTGGTACTGCATGCAATTTGTGGCATTTCTCCTTAGTCTTTCATTCACATTTGCACATACTTTTTCCTCTTGGTGAGTTTCATTTTCTGCCATTAAGCCAGTTTACTTCTTCACAATCTTTACTATTAATATTTATACAGCATATATAGAGTTATACTTGAGATATTTTAAAGTGAAATGTGAATTCAGATGACATATTTGAAATAAATGCTGGTTTCAATGATTTTTAATTATAATAAATGAGTCTTGAGCAGAAAATCAGCATATTAATAATTTCTGAAGGATCATGTGACACTGAAGACTGGAGTGATGGCTTCTGAAACTCCAACTTTCCATCACAGAAAATAAATTACATTTAAATAATTGAATGAAATTATTATTATTATTTTTTTTAATTGCTATGATATTTCACAGTATTACTGTTTTAATGTATTTTAAATTAAGAAAAAAAAAAATACAGCTTTGGTAAGCATAAGAGACATCTTTAAAACATCGTAATCCCAAATTTAAGATTTTTGTTTTTAATCTTAACCCCAAACAATACTAAACCTTTCAAACAATCTTAACAAAAATCAAGTCCACATCCAAATTATCTTTGAGATTATTTCCATGTGCTTGGTCTGTGTGAACAGTCCCATACTCCATACATCTTTAATCTGTATTTATGTTCAACACTGTCAATACAACCTGTCTATACACATCGTGTCACAATACATTGTGAGGAAAGATGTGCAGTACTACAGCTTAAAGGGATCCTCCACCCCAAAATGAAAATTTTGTCATTAATCATTTACCCTCATGTTGTTCCAATAAAAGCTCTGTTCGTATTCGGAACAATTTAAGATATTTAGGATGAAAACTGGGAGGCCTGTGACTGTCCCATAGACTTCCAAGTAAATAACAGTGTCAAGGTCCATAAAAGGCATGAAAGTCATCGTCAGAATACTCCATCTGCCATCAGACGTGCAATCTGGGTTATATGAAGCGGCGTGAAAACTTTTTGTAAGCGAAAAAAAACAAAAATAACGACTTTATTCAACAATTCCTTTGTCAACAGTCTCCTCTGTGTCTCTCCATATCACTGTATGCTGCGTATGCTCTTCTGTATCATACGGTCCACAAGGATGTGCTGTTTCTATGTGTATTGAGCTTTGATTTGAAAGAAAACATCGCATCCTTCTGGTGCGAACTGAGCTTCTACGGGTTTGGAACGACATGGGGGTAAGTGATTAATAAAAAAAAAAAAAATCATTTTGGGGTGGAGTATCCCTTTAAGCTAATTCAAATGCAAGAGAAGATTTAGCTATGGTAGACTTGGACATTACAGTTGCTTATGTCGTCTTTGTGTAATTAATAAAGTTAATTAGCTGGCATGTGGATGCAGTTTCTGTACTACATGGAAATAAAACCCATAAACTTGACACAAAGCAACACTCTGTGCCCGGTTCAGCTGCTTTGCATTAGGTGGCTCACCACTCCACTGCATATGCTAACTAACTGTGGTCTGTTTGTGTGTGTGTGTGTGTGTGTGTGTGCCAATCTAGTTTATTTTACTGAGCCCCAGTTAACATTTCTGCTCTGAAAATCAGTTTTACTTATCTTGAGGCTTTCAAATAATAGGTAATATTTTTTTTACACAACACTCCTTATTTTTTAATTGTATAATTAGGTGGGGAGAGAAAGCAAAAAAAAAAAAGGGCAAGATGAGAAGGTTTGCGTGTGGCAAGTGCATGTGAATGCTTCATGACTGCTAACCAGAGGAACAGACCAATCAGAGCGCTTATCATTCCTCATGCAGTGAATGACAGTATTGCATTACATGGCTGGGACCTGCTTGATTTCACTTCTATTGATTTTCAGAATCACAATTATTCCTCAGCCTGTGTGGGCATGCAGCCAACGCGAGCTGTCGAGAAAAATCATTAAAAGGAAAAAAGGAAGACAAGCTGAAGATTTTGAGCATGGAGGCAATACAGTAGATTCAGGGACCGAGGCCTCCTGACTGACAGTTTCCAACCTGTGTCTAGCTAAGATTAATTCTGTTTAATGTTAGTTAGTTTTTTGTTTGTTTGTTTGTTTTTTGTTTTGTTTTTTTGAGAACAATCAGGTTTCTTTTACTGTATGGTCATCTTCTGTCCTCATCACTTTTTCATTCTACTACTTTAATTCAGTTGAGTCTGGGATTTACACTACTAACTGAAAATCTGGCTGTTCTATGTGAAAGGCAAACTCTCTCTCTCTCACTCTCTCTCTCTCTCTCTCTCTCTCTCTCTCTCTCTCTCTCTTTCTCTCTCTCTCTCTGTTTGTGTGTGTGTGTGTGTGTGTGTGTGTGTGTGTGTGTGTGTGTGTGTGTGTGTAAAAGAAACAGACCATTGAAATAGAGTACGAAAGGCAAAATTGTTTGTTTTCAGAAGGGATAAAATATATTTATTATTTAACGTAAAATTACTTTTAATTATTTATTAATTTATTTGATTTCAGAACAGTATTTATTTATTTGCTTATTTATTACCCTATTATTTGTGTTATTATTAGTGTTCTTCTTCAATTATTGAATATCATTAATGTATTTTATTTTATTAGCCTATTATTAGTATTCTTATAAGTAGTGTTCTTCTTCTAATTATTGAATAGCATTTATTTATTTACTTGTTTACTTATTTTTTCCATAATGGTTTAATGTTTTTATTAATTAACCTTATTATTATATTTAGTTGTTTATAAAAAGGTTTAAAGGCCCAAATGTTAGCAAAGTTATTCTATAGTTACTTTTTTTAAAATAAGCACTTAATAAAAAGAGAAATACACTTGCTTCAGCATAATTGTTCACTTTTCATTTTTGACAGCCTTTATTTGTTTCAATGATAACTGTGGTAAACAATAGGTTATCAAAATCCACAGCCTTTTTTGCCCTCAAATGGGTTTTATATTTTAAGAACATTTTCTCACTTTCTTAAGTTTCTGTTGCTTTTTTTTTTCTCATTTTTTTTTTCTCACACCTTGCTGATCTATGACAGGATTTCACCTGTAATTCCCACAGGCTCCAATCCTTCATCCAGCGTCTTAATTAGACAGAGAAAAATCCTTGTAATTAATTGACATGTGAGGGTGTCATTTATGTCGAAGTATTTCCCAGGTTTTGTGAAGCTAATAGCGATGCTTGTGATAGTGACTGAAGGGTGTGTGCATTATGGCGAGGTGATGGATGTGCTCTGTTCTCCCAGAGCAGCCCGAACACCAGCGATCTGTCTGCTCTCAAAAGCCATTACTTAAAACATTAGCCTGGCCCCATAGCAGCAGCCACTCAGCCACAGACAGACAGTTAAGCACGATTCACCTAACACTGCTCCTGAGGGACATGGCTGCGGAACACAAGCAGGCGTGTGTGTGAGTGTGTGTGTGTGTGTGTGTGAGTGCTGACTGACAGCACCACTCACACCTGAACGGCCAGCTTGTTATGATATGTGTTACTCACTCGTCTCAGCTGAATTTCATTCAGTGTCATTCAGTTCTATTCAGTTTGATTTCATTTGATTCTACTGGAAAAGGCATTATTTCTGCAAATGTAGATGACATTAGCCTCTCTTAAAATGTAATTGTCTTTCTGACAGGGTTTCAAGACCACATGGTGTGATGTGAAATCAAATTTCAGACAGTTGTTTAAATTAGTTTTGGGTTCATTTGAGGCTCAGTGACTTCTTCAATTCTCTTTATATTGTTTTAGGACTCTTACTTTTCTGAATTATAGCAGACAATAAGTGTTTCAAAATCAGTATTACCTTAGCTTTAGTCTCAGATTATGCTTTTAGCCCATGTTGACATATTTTAGAGGACACACAGCTCTGGTACTGGGCTGCAGGAAGCATTACAAAACAAAAATCTGAGTTTTTCATAAGAACATGGGATTTGCCTTTAATCTAGACATGTTGATTTATAATTTTGATTATTTAATCAAATAATTATTTAACTAGATTTCTGAATCTAGTTGTTTTATGTTATTGCTATACCTGTTTTATTTTGAGAAATGCCCTATTAATTGGTTACTTTTGAGATCAGCACTCATTAAATTTGTTACCCTGCCATGTTTACCCCTTCCACCGCTCTTTCTCTTCCTGTTTGCCTGCAGAAATTTGAAAACTATTCAAAGTTTCCAGTTAATTGCTAAGACTATAAAACTAAAAGCTTCATGGTTAACTTAATGTGTTTGTGGAAGGAAGAATAAATTAAGACATTTATTTTTAAAATAATTTTTACTGCACAATGCTCCCTTATTTACATAGTCTCTTCTGAGTGAATTTCTGTTTGGCCTGACTGTCTGTAGTTCAGAATGAAAGAGATGAGATATTTGCACTTGTGCTCTATCATGAATGTGATATTTTTCATTCATGGATCACTACACTGATCATTTCACCTCTTCATATAGCAGTGAAGTCAGGTTAAATGGGACATTGTTTCCCAGTCATCTCAGTGACAAGAAGTATTGCAATCTACCTGAATTCACCATTTACATATATAGAAATATTTATAATATCAATGTTGAAAACAGTTGTTCTGCTTAATGTTTTTTTTTTTTTTTTTTTTTTTTTTGTGGAAACCGTGTATATGTGCATGTATATGTAAAAGAGAAAAAATATGCACTTGTACATGTTCAGCTATAACATGGATGTTACAAACACACACACACAGATATATATTATCCCACATTATTTTAGATTAGCAAAACTGCACAAATGAGCTTGATCATAAATGCAGGTACATACTCATAGACAAACATAAAATACACTGAGAATCCGATGATGTCCTCTGGTATAGGAAATGGAGAACATCACACTCTACATGTCTGCGTATCTTCAGGGCTTTACTTTGATGTGTTATTAGTCTGTGTAAGTGCATTAGAGCAATGGGACAGTGAGTTTCAGCAAGTAATACATAGTAATCATCAGGGCAGTGGATAACACCGAAAGAAGGTTTCTGAAATTAGTCCATAATCTCCACTTGACAACACACACACAGACACACACACACACACACACACACACACACACACACACACACACACACACACACACACACAAATTTATTAAGAGACTGTAAAAATGTACATTAGGCCCCACTGACTTTCAATGTATGAAAAAAAAAAAGTTTTTCATATATATATATATATATATATATATATATATATATATATATATATATATATATATATATATATATTAGTTTAATTAGTTATTTATTTATTTTAGTGTTTGCTTATTTATTTATTTATTTATTTTTGTTCTGCAAAAGAATGAAAGTCATTCAGGTTTTAAATGGTGAGGGTCAGGAAATATTGACAGAAATTTCCCTTTTGGTGAACTGTCCCCTTAAATGCACAATCTACTCTGGTTCAAGATGCATTTTCTCTTGTTATCGTAGACTAAGACTAGTAAGTGAGAAATAGGGGTCACCTGCTAAGTGATATTAAGGACATGTACATGAGGAAAATTTGTCTATGGAGAATAAAATTTCCTGTTGGAAAAAGGAGACTAGGCGTTGACCCTCCCTGTGAAATTGTCAGAGATGATAGCAGCGCGTGGCAAAACCATTTAAGGTTAAATCTAGCATACAAAATCCACTTTCATTTGTAATGCTGCTGCTTTCCTGCACCAACACAAAAGCAAGTCATTTTGAATTAATCTTTTCTGCTTCCCCTCTCTCCTGCATTCTCAATCACACACACACATGCACACTCTCTCTCGCTCTCTTCTCCTCCATCTGTTTGTGTGTGAGAGAAAGAATATGAATCAGAGAAACACAATTCTAAATAACCCAGAAAGTCATCTGCCCATTTATGGATTCCTCACTCTATGGTGCATCATGGGAAGTCTCTCTGTGCAGCACATCCTGTCAAGGTTCAGTCACTTTATTAAATTAAATATATTTTAATCTGAGATATATTATATTATTAATGCTGAGTATGATCAACTTCTTAAACTTTTACACTTTAATTATTATTATTATTATTATTATTATTATTATTATTATTATTATTATTATTTTGGACTAAAAGTTATTTTTTATGAACATTTAGGGTTATTTTATCCCTAATTTCTCACCATTTTCATTGAACAAAATAAGTTCTTTCATTAGAGACAAAATAGTATTAATATTTTTTTCTCCATCTTTTTAAAATATTATATTATTATATTAACTCATTAACTCAAGAAACATTTTTTTTTAATAATATTATTTTAGAATAAAATTAGGGTTGCAAATAGGCAGAACATTTCCAAAATTTCAAAAGCTTTCAGCCCTTTTGCAACACTGAATATAATATTTATGAAAAAAAAAACATTACTTAATATAAACATTATTATTTATTATATTTATAATTATTTTAATTCATCTTATTAATGGTGTTTAAAGTAATTAAGAAATTATGCATCAGATAAGTAATTTAATAAATAATTATTAAATCAATACCTGGAATTGCTGTAAGGTTAAATCTCTGTCCTAAGGCAACCAAAGTTTATAAAAGCATCTTTTCTGATCTTGAACTCTTATTAAATGATCTGAGATGGGTCAGAAAAACAAACCACTGACCTTCTCTGCCATGGGGAGACCCACAGTTTTGCTTCTGAGATTTTAACATTTGAAATTCAGTTTTATTTTAATTCTTGATCATTACTTTTAAATTGGAATTTAAAGAGCATATTTTCAGTCTCAGGTATTTTTTTTTTTTTTAATCAGGCAATCCCAAAACTTACACAAAAAGCAAACGATAATGCATCAATATGCTGTTAATTCCTTTCAAATTGCCTTTCAGAAAAGCTTAAGTGCATGATGTAAATGTGCTTGAAATGTATGTTAAACATATACCATATCAGGTGCTTCTGAGAAACAGGAGTCAGCTTACTGTATTTTTGTGCCGGGGTTTGTTTAACCCACAGACTCTCATGTATCTTGCATTTCAGGAGGTTTTAATATGTAGCATAGTGTCTATGAACCTGGGTTCATATGCAGTCAGGTACTCCAGAGCCTGTTTTCATGCTGTTGAAAATGAACTTTAGACTGTGCGCTGTTTAAAAAAGTGCTATCCAGCAACATGCCTTGAATGGCAAGCAATTTGGTTGAGGGTAATTGAAGGGAAGTGATAAGCTCGGCTGTCTCAGGATTCACTGCTTAAATTTCATTAGGGAGTTTATTTTATTTTTTTTCTTCTTCTTCTTCTGGGAAGGCTCTTCCTGTGTGAAATTGTTAAAGTGTTTATCACGAGTGCCTTTGTAGATTATTTGCTTCTCTTTAACCGAGCACCTTGTGAATTTTCCATTAACTCACTTTACGTCCCTACCTTCTTTTATAGGATGAATGAATCTTCATGTTTCTGGAGAACACTGACTCTCATTCTCTTTTCAAAAATCAAATGCAGGCACTCAAGTACACTTTTATGTTCAAATTAATTAAAATGATGATAGTTGTGCCAGCAATTAAATAAAACAGAGATATTCCTGAAAGATCTCGTTTTGATCATGTACTGTAGTCAGTTTAAAATTACTGTACAATTGCGTGTAACTAAACCACAGGAATTAAATTACACCACGCTGGTTTCATCTGGCCCCCCGACTGAGCCTGGTTTCTCCCAAGGATTTTTCTCCATTTCTGTCACCAATGGAGTTTTGGTTCCTTGCCACTGTCGCCCTTTGGCTTGCTTAGTTGGGGACACAGTCTCTGGCAACATTGTTGACTTGACCGCACAGACACTAATGGAAGAGAACTGAACTGAGCTGGAAAATAACATCACTAAATCAACAATGAACTGACTTTAACTGATAAACTGATTGTTTTTTATTGTCCTCTTGCATTATCAGCACACTCTCTTTTTTTGTTTTTCATTTTTTTTTTTACACTGTAAAGCTGCTTTGACTCAATCTGTAATTTAATAAAGCACTACAGTATACAAATAAAGGTGACTTGTCTTGACCCGAGTAACTGGCATATTTACAAGTGATCAAAATTTAAAGGAAAGTTGTCTTGTGTCTCAGCCCTCATTTCCATGTTGTAACCACAGGGCACTGCATAACTAACCAAGACACTGAGTAATATATCAGTATCAAGGACCTAATAAGAAGTAAGTCCATCCTTTGCCTTAAGGACAGCTTTAGTCTTCTTAGCTGGTGTCATACAAGTACTGAACTGTGTGCTGAGATATTGAGTCATTAATCAATAAGAAAAGTTGGTTCTTTGAGGGATAAAGTCTTTCTTGCACTTTATGCTCAGGAAATTCCTGTAAAAACTCACTGATATTTAGATCTAGTGATGAACCCCTTTCACAGATGGTGAAGATGGCATTTCCACAGTTATTAACATTGTAACTCTACATATATATTTTTTTATTTCCACATTTAAAAATATAAACTACCTTTATGACACTATACTTAGTGTTTTTGTCTTTGGCATTCAATTATGAAAAAAAAAAAAAAAACTGAGTTCATAGTATGATTCAACAAGATAGTTTATTGGTTTGAAATACAGCATTGCAATGAAAAACATGAATATTAGGAAACATCTGGCCGCAGAGTTACATGATTACCCAAACCTAATGGAGTATTCCAGAGTATAAGGCTGTTTACCCCAGGGAGGATAAATATAGCTATAAAGATTTAATAATCATTCTAATTACTTGAAAATATGGAAATCCACATCACAACTGTCACCAATTTCCTACATTTTGCTGTAGTTTCATGTCTCATGTTTGACTATGTGGTTTCTTTCTTCTCCTTACATATTAAAATGTAAAACTTATTATTGTATTTATTTGTTAGTTAGTTCATTGGTTAGTTAGTACCCCTAAAACCCAGAGAAACTTTGTGTTTTCTCACAAAACATATGCATTCTCTTGCAAAAGTATTGCATTCTCCCAAGAAACTTTTAATGGAAATTCTATGAGGTGAGAGGAAAAAATATATTTCAATTTGTTTGTGAGAAAATGCAAAGTTTTGCAAAAACATTGAAATATACGCAAAAAACATTGAAATATAATTTTTCCTCATATCTCTATTTTTTATTTTTATTTTTTTATCACCATGCCCCATTGATAAGTAATTGTGTAATCTACAGTCCAAAGATCATTATTGCAAACTAAACTCCTTAAAGATGATACAAGATAATACCGTCAGTATTTTTTGCAATTAACTGTCATATACCATTAATTGTTATTAATTGCCCTAGCAGCCACATTAAACTTATGTTTGAACTCCAGCTTCAAAAGTAAAACAATTTTTTGTTCTGCAAAATATCTCTTTTTTAGCGTTTTTTGTATATTTCCCCTGAATGAAATAATACAAATAGAAGTTACAGGGGAATCCAGGCTCAAATGCACATCTCGTTGTTTGCTCTTCATTTCAATTTTAATCATATTGTTAGAGCAGAGTATATAAAAAAAAGAACAATTATACAAATCCAGTCCAAACATCAATGATTGCATTGTGTATTCATAATGTTTACATGGACAAATAAAGCATCAGCCTTCTATCAGAGAAGCCAGTATAGCATTATCTGGATATGACTGCTTCTGGTTTACCTGTCACCAAATAGATGAGTGTGAGATGAAAGCTGTTTTTATCAGGAATCAAAGAGCCTGTCAGCCGGTTAAAGTGGCAATGGCAGATACTGTAACCTGTAAGTAGCCCACTCTGATGGACATGAGCATATTGATCTCTGACTTTCAGTTAAATACTCCTTAAAGGGGTCTCATGATAGCAGCTCCTGTCTTTTTCCTCGCCTCTCTCTCTGTTCTCTCCATCACATTGCATCCGCAAATCAATGCGGCATTGTAACACACCACAGGCCGTCTATAAAACACCGACGCAGTTTTCCAGTGTGGAGACAGTGGCAGAACAGCGCTTCGTTTCTCCCCGGCTGAATTATTTGTGTCCTCAACCACTAAATCATATTGATTAAACCTTGTCACGGATTTGAAATGAGGTCCTGTGGGGTCACTTGCAGCAGAAATGGCAGTTTATTGGATTATAGGCTTAATTTGATTTTGAGTGACGAGCGTGCATTATAATGGCAGCTTCCCTGGAGAGCACTCTTCTTACCTGACTCTTGAACCCTCCTACCACTTCACACAAAAGGTCAAAACACACATGTGTAAATACACTTAGCACTACACAAAACCAAGCTAATGTGAAGCTTATAATAATACACAGAAAAAAAAAAAAAAAAAAAAAAAAAAAAAAAAAAAAAAAAAAAAAAAAAATATATATATATATATATATATATATATATATATATATATATATATATATATATATATATATCTCAGAAATTGATAGTGACTTTCACAAATAATTATGAAATGACAAGAAACACACTGAATTAAGTGTAGAAAAAAATTAAATAGTATTTTTTTGTTTTTGTAAAACATCCAATAATCTTTATAATATATAAATATATATATACATATTTACAACTTTTACAATTGTTTTTACAGTATAGATCATTTGATCATTGCGCATAAGAGTTAAAATGGTATTTTTGAGGTAAATAAACTCTAAAATCTGATATGTGTGTATTGGATCTAACAAAAAAAAATGGACTGGACTAAAAACAGATGGATGGCATTAACAAACAAACTAAAAAATAAAAAAAAAAATTGTTTCTAGAATAATAACTTTGTGAACTGTCTGCCATTTTGTCAGCGCTCGAGGAGCTGTAGCGACAGCAATGTCTCGTAAGCAATGCAGGTGTTTTGTAGTAGGATCTAAAAGTGAACATAAGGCCACTTTCACAGCACTTTTTTTTTTTTTTAATAAATGAGTGCATTCACACCAGAAGCAGTGAGTGAGCAGCACTGAAGCGATGGTTTCAGAACAGAATCAATATTTTCTGCGCTGCACACTTACTTTCAAGTTTAGAACTGACCAACTTCTAAAAAAAAAATTATAGTTGTCTGCTGTACAAACGCTTCCTATGTGAATACTCTTGTGAGTCTGCAGCTGCAGTGACGATGAAGTAGTCTCGCGTAGCCAGACCTTCAGACTGAAGGTCTGGAATTCATGGCAGCTTTCACTGGCCAAGGCCTGCCCATGAGGCCATTTGACCGACATGTCAAACAACCAATCACAGTTCGTTTCGTTCATCGTCATGTTTCGAGGCGTGGAAATGTCACCACAATAACAGACCGGTGTGTAAAACTCTCAGATGTATTTTAAAGATTCTATGCTGTGAACTTTAAATATTTCACACACTTTTGAAACTCCAGCATTTAGTTGATCCTGGTAAGCGCTCGTCGTCACAGTTGTAAACAGGACGGCGTTCTTCTTTCGTGAGGGGGTTTGGCATCACGGTATCTATGTTTCCATGTGGAGCGTTAAAGAACACGACACACGTCTCCCAGAAATCCTGTAGAATTCAACCAATCCAATGACGACTTCGACACTCCTGAAGTGTTTCCACTTTTGTGTCCCATATGCATCAGACGTTTAGCCAACGGTCGGTGGGCGTGACGTCTGAGGCTGAGACTAACGATGAAGTGAAGCTGACACGAAGCATGTGGTGTGGAACAGGCGTCTTAATTTTCTCCCGACATCAGAGCCACTGAAGACGCTGTGGATAAGTTCTGTTTTTGATGGTAACGTGCCACTGAATAAACAAAAAAAAAACAGAAGAGAGGGGTGGGGTGAGCAGCAGCTCATTATCATTTAAAGAGATGTTCACCGAAACGGGTCCCTGTGAACACAGCTGTATTTGACAAGGTAAAATGGGTTGTTTTACATGACCATTGGGAAATTTTTTACCAAAGTATGTTGCAGAAATTTCATGAAGACCCTAAAGAATCATACCAACTTGTGGAAAATGGGCATCTGATTTGCACTTTAAATTAATTAATATTCATATTAAATGAATTCCAATTTTAAACACTGGTATAGAAAACAACTTTATGACCTCATTAGTACTTTTTTGTAAAACACACACACACATAAACATACAGCCTGCAGTTAATCAAGATATTGAAACTAAATTGATATTCAATTGCTTTTATCCCCATATAAGCGTTTTTAATTGAATGCTATATTTTTGTGTTTATACTAGTAACACACACACACAGAGAAACATACAGAATATACAGCATACATCCAAACAGTGAAACTAAATTGAAACGTATTGTTTTTTTTGTTTTTGTTTTTGATCACCGTATTAATTTTTTTAAAAGATTTGTGACGTTTCCAAACTATAAAATACTGAAAAATATATGGCATGTATGCAACCCCTTCCAATCTGTCTTTCAGCTGCAGATGTAGCTAGCACAGGTGTCTAATGGCATGGTATAGATCCAGGTATGCAAAAAAAGGGGTAAAAGAAATTATTTGGAGAAGAGCAGCACAGCTTCAGTTTATTATTCCAGCCTAAAATCTCATTAAGTGTGACATTGAGGATTAGTTCAGAGGGAAAAGAGTAGAGAGAGAAGTCTCCCACAAATAGCTGTGAGGAGCAAAGCACTGGCTTTTGTTTGCCATCATTAATTCTGCGTTGAAGTGGCTAAGAGGAAGGCCCCGAATCACTGATCAGAGGAGGCCCCCCGAATATGACAGAGGTGCCCTCTCTTCCTCTCACTCTCTTCTCACATGCTCACTTTTCCTCTCTGCACCTTGCTGCGTCTGTGTTCTTCTCTCTCGCTTTCTCGGCTCTTAATTGGGGTGATTGGGCGGCGGGGCCATCTGCGATGCTGACAAAGGGAAGCCTGCTTTGATTTATGGAGCCTTAGGCCACATTAGTCTCTAGATTTCCACAGTAAATATCAGCGCTCAGCAGTGGAGTTGGCTCAACAAAATCTGCATTGCTCAGGAAAAGAACTGTGGGTTCCTCCTTGGGAATAGTACTGAGAAGATGTTAGACTTTCACTGTTACATTTTGGGGTTCTGTTTTGCAGCATTTTGCAGAGTGTGGTTCATGGGTGCTCAATTCTGCTTAGTGTCTGTCTTAAGTTGTGAGATGAAGTCAGCCGACAGGGACTAATTTAAGTCCATTTCACAC
>CM045060.1:12146209-12218709 GCA_024542945.1 allo-octoploid hybrid of Carassius auratus x Cyprinus carpio | reverse complement strand
CTCCACGTGTGAGCTTTTTAAGGTCGCCAAAGGTGAACAGAAAAAGAATAGCCAGAGGCAAAATGTTAGACACCTAATCCAGGTCTGTTTTTCAGTGAAAGCCTCAGGATTTAACTTTACCTTTTAACTGGCTGTTTTTGTAAATGTAAGATCTAAAATTCTAAAACTTATTAGACTCATTAATTACTTACTTTTTAATGAATATCTGAAATGCTTTATTCTGATTGGTCAATTGCAGCATTCTGCCATAAAATGTTTTGGTATAATGACCTTAAAAACTGCATTTGACTGCATTTGACTGTTGACAGATCTCTTTGCAGTAAATTAATTTCGACTTCAATGTCATTCCATGTCCATTTATTTGGTAATTAGTTTTCAAATAAGCAGGTTAGCCTGTCATTATTAAAATACATTTTCAGGGTGATACAAGACATCCTGGTTTCATATATAAAGCTTTATTTCTATAGCATCTTTTAAAACTGTGTTTACAAAGTGCATTACAGAAATGAATAAATGAGTGTCGTAGAATAATAAATATAAAAGAACAAGAAAATAAAGCTTGTAAAACAGATTACAAAATAAAATAACTGAAAACCCATTAAATATAAAATTATTGTTATTAAAATTAGTAGGAGTAGCAGAATTATTTAGTTATTAATATTAAAATGATAGTGACTAGCTGACTATATCCTGACTGTATATTACATCACCTAGGACACTTGTTAAAACATCTTGCAGTTGTTTTATTGTATTGCACTATATTCCATTGGAAGATGAATACATAAGCATGAAAACATGTTTTTCCCTCAACATTTTGTTAAAACAAGCTCTATACAGATCCATTTATCAATACAAGTGTCCTCCCAGTCGGTCAGGCTGCACTGAACTTCACACAAATAGCTCCTTGAAACTTGCTCAGCCTTGGAATGTTTGTATTGCCCCTTTAGCAATTAGCCATTAATAATTAATAACTCTGTCTTTAATCATGCTCCCAGAGCACAAAAGATATTACTCTCTTTTAGTACAGGGCAAGGCCTCTTACTCCACACATGAGGAAGAGTAATGATCCTTAATTTCATTGGAAACATATTTGAACTCTCTTCCTAGGGTTCTACATCACAAGTGTGGGTGCTTGTCAGGTAAAGATGCATGTTGAGTTGTGTTTTCATGCATTTTTTTAAATTTATTTATTTAATGTGAGTTCTGAACGTGACCAGACCACTATCATGCAATTTCTAAGTTTTTAAGTTAAACTTCTCTTAATTTGCATTTTGAACCACTCTTCAAGTCAGATATCGATTACCTTTCAGGTTCGCAACATGAAATCCTTAAGTGAGCCACGTGGCCTTGCTCCCACCCAGCACTGTGTTTAAAATGGACCTGCATCGCCCTTGCTCTTGCACATGCTGTGAGGCAATTCTGTCCGAAGGGTAGGGCAGATTGGTAGCAAGACCTTATTTTCTAACTATCGATCCCAGGGGTAGCCCTCGAGATGCAAAAACCACCGCAAGACGGATCTGCTGTCAGGTCTTACAGTAGAAATCAGGCAATCAATGTCACGGCGTTCCGCCAGGCCCTGTATGGACCTAATTCCACTCATCTGAACTAAATGGAGAGAACCCAGTGGTTCATCAATCATCAATTCAAGGAGCAGTGGCTGGTTAATAGTCTGCTCTTTACTCAAAGAATAGTCACCGGTATTATCGGGGGGGGCCACCGGAGATCCCCTCCCCATCCGCACAATGTGGCAAGTTTGATCGTTGTATTCTTTTTCTCATTCGCCACGCTCCGTTCCATTTCCCGGACAGCTCCTGTCAGCTAACACGTTGCAAATTGAAGCTTGCAGGCTCGATCGATTATCTTTTTTTTCCCCTCATCCTAATCCATTTGATCTGTCTGTTGAGTAGGAGACTACATGATTGTGTGGGGGTGAGGGGTCAATATCTCCTGAATCAAGAGTAATATCCACTTAATTCATTTTTCCTGTCAAGCGGCACTGGATGAAAAGCTCACTTGTTTTGCATTATGTGTCTTCTGTAGCTCTTTAAGGTTAAGACGGCTCAATAACGTCCTCTCCATCTTGCTTTCTTAGGTTTCAAGTGCCCACGGTTCTATCCCGGGAAAGTCGGAGCTGCTCAAATCAGGGAGCCCCAAGTCGACACTAAAGCATATATGGACAGAAAGCAGTAAGGACTTGTCCATCAGTCGACTTCTATCACAGACTCTCCATGGAAAGGAAAATGCAACAGCCCTGGACCTGCACTATGACACTCCGGAGCCTTACTCAGAGCAGGACCTGTGGGACTGGCTGAGGAATACCACGGACCTGCAGGACTCCAGGCCTCGAGCCAAACGGCGGCCAATGGTCAAGACGGGCAAGTTCAAGAAAATGTTTGGATGGGGAGATTTCCACTCCAACATCAAAACGGTCAAGCTCAACCTTCTGATCACCGGTAAGATCGTCGATCATGGCAACGGCACCTTCAGCGTCTTCTTCCGTCATAACTCCACTGGCCAGGGCAACGTGTCCGTCAGCCTGGTCCCGCCGAGCAAAATCGTTGAGTTTGATTTGACGGCCCAGCAGTCGGTCATTGACTCCAAGGATTCCAAGTCCTTCAACTGCCGCATAGAGTACGAGAAAGTTGAGAGGGGCTCCAAGAACACGCTCTGCAACTTCGACCCATCTAAGACATGTTACCAAGAGCAGACACAAAGCCACGTGTCCTGGCTCTGTTCAAAGCCCTTCAAAGTCATTTGCATTTACATCTCCTTCTACAGCACCGACTACAAGCTTGTGCAGAAAGTCTGCCCAGATTATAACTACCACAGCGATACTCCTTACTTCCCTTCTGGCTGAAGGTAGCCTCTGACGTCACCCACATGAAGGACAACAAGAGGCAAAGGATGGAGCTCTCTCCCCATCCACAACAAATACATGTTCCCCGTATCGCCCATACCATGCGCTCATGGCCCAGATCTATTAAAATGACTTGAAAATAGAGGAGTATTTGGCTATTTGCACAAGGACCACATGAAAACTTTAATTTGAGGGCATAACGTAGTGCTTTTTTTTTTGCTCACTTGGTATCCTTTAAGTTACGGCACACATTATTGTTAATTTATTGTTTATATATTTTAATGTTCTTAAAATATTATTTTACCACTGGGGTGTTGCTTGAATGACCATGTACACTCACAATTTTGTCCTGTAATGTTCTGTTTTAATTTAGAAATGTGCAAATGTTTGAGTTTCAGAATATTTAATTAGTTTATTTGTACAAGTATGTACATGTGTATTAGAACTGCCAAGAGGTCATGATGGTGTAGATACAGTAGGACCTTTTCGTTTAGATGGTAGTTTGCCTCAGAAGAGGTATTGCAGGAGAATTAATCGCGATCAGAATCTCAATGTTCCCTCCACCTACAAACTTTTGAACAGCGCTGGAGCCCCCACAAGTTCTTGAGTTATTCCTCCCAGCCCAAAGGCCCAAAGGCGTGGAGAATGGCTTTGTTCTGCTGGTTATGAGCAGGCCTTAACTACAGGCATGTTTTCAAGCTATACTGTAATAATTGCGGATTGCTCGGCCCGAGCGGTATCCTGTAGTTCAGTAAGATCCAGGAATGGTTGGAGGGCTTGCTCATTGTCACTTATAATAATACACTGTAACGTAATGAATTCTATATCCTAGAGCCTAATTTGTATGAATGGTTTGTATTGTACATATATGATTCTGATGGAGCTGCTTCTGTATATGCCTTCACTCATTGTCTGTTAACCCTCTCTCTCAGCTCCCAATCCCATATATGCTTGTTCTCGGGTTCTTTGGACCAAGAAACTGATGTTGCTGATGTAGATGTGAACTCCATGAAATCCATGCTCTTGTACAGGGGCTGTAAAACTGTCAAAAATATATATTAGAAGAAGTACATGTTTACTTTCAGGGGGAACAAGGGGATGGAGATGTACAAAAGAATAAAATACTGAAAGTTTTATCAGGTGAAGTCTTTGTTATTGTGTGTTTCTCAGAATGTGATATGAGAATCACATTTATATATATATATATATATATATATATATATATATATATATATATATATATTTTTTTTTTTTTTTTTGCTGAAAACCATGATCATTTTAGCTTTACATTGTTTTATGCATGGTAAAAATGTATTGCAGGCTTTGCAAAAAAGGCTGTTAGTGAGGGATGTGAGTGACATACAGCCAAGTATGGTGAACCATACTCAGAATTCGTGCTCTGCATTTAACCCATCCAAAGTGCACACACACAGCAGTGAACACACACCCGGAACAGTGGTCAGCCATTTATGCTGCAGCACCCAGGGAGCAGTTGGGGGTTCGGTGCCTTGCTCAAGGGCACCTCAGTCGTGGTATTGGCGGCCTGAGACTCAAACCCACAACCTTAGGGTTAAGAGTTAAACTCTCTAACCATTAGGCCACGACTTCCCCACAATGTGGTAGTGTATTTCACATGTAGAGGATGTTTACATAGAAGCATTAAAGCAGTGTCAGAGAAAGGACAGAGAATGGTATTGAAATCTAAATTACAACTGTGAAATATTTAAGCCCATTTAAATCTATTCAGAAATTTTATCTCACAAGAAGTACTGTATACCCTTGTCACACATTCATATATAATTTTTTTCATCAACTCTTACTATCTCTTAACA
This sequence comes from allo-octoploid hybrid of Carassius auratus x Cyprinus carpio, assembly GCA_024542945.1. NCBI lineage: Eukaryota > Metazoa > Chordata > Actinopteri > Cypriniformes > allo-octoploid hybrid of Carassius auratus x Cyprinus carpio. The sequence goes on along the minus strand of CM045060.1, from coordinate 12,214,020 downwards.
ACGAACCCCCCCACAACCACCACCACCATTTCTCAGTAGGAGCAGCTGAGGATTGGTATAGTCTACTAAAAAGGGAGGTTTTTCATTTGGAGATGCACTATGTATCAGTGGCAGGAAATAGGATCGGGTGAGACCAGCAGACTGATAGTGTCTGTTTCAGAAGCACGGACTGCCACAGAACACTCCAGTGCTGCAGTTAAGATCAGCTGTCTGCTGTAAAGTGATTAGGGCCTCCGGCAGGAACTATCAACTGAGTTTAGCTGGCTCGCAACTTATCAGTAATTAAAGAGGGCGCTAGGTTTGTGTCTTCATCGCCTGTCCACAGGGGTTTTGCAGAAAGACTAATTTTGGAGCTGTCTGAACTTTGCCTTAAATTTTTCTCTTTCTAATCAATCTAAAAGATGAGGATATGCACTGTTAAGGCCAAAGAAAATTAAATATTTTTTGTTTGTTGTTACTGGTTCCCCAAAACTTATTAAATGGTAAATCAACTTGTTTGGTCCGTTGGCAGCTCCCCTCCTGTGCAGGAATGAGAGACAGAATAGCATTTTTTCCCACTGGTGGGTCAGAACACTTCAATCTCTAAAACACAACCTGCGGCAGAATCATAATTAAGTGACAGGATAACCAAACGCAGTATTTATTCAATTATGATGCCGCACCTGCCCCCTCCTTCATTTGATTCCATCGCACAGAGGGGCATGACTATATCACGTGTATTTAATTCAGATGTTGCTCGATACAGATTATGCACTAAACACCTACATGATAAATAGCTTTAATACCTCCAGATCAGATTTAGTAGCTTTCTTTCCCTGCTTAGCACTTCACAGCCATCCCAGGGGGGACAAAGCATGCCTTAAAGTCAGGGAAATTCAGAACAATAGGTTCTGGGCTCATGCCCAACATTAAGCCATCCCAGGCGATCCCATACCACTCCGAGCTCTGCTTTTGCCTCTGCAGAATTTCGGTTTTAATCAGAAGCAGAATGGAAAAGGACCCTGTGTGCCTCTGGGATATTTTTCCATTAACCATTCTGACACATGACTGACTGTGGGGGATTATTGGTTTTTGAAGAACTATTAACAGCTGTACATTTGCATTTTAATACAGTTCTCCTCCACTACTAATGCAATTTTGGTTCGCAGCTTTGTTGCCGCCTTGTTCCTGGAGCAATTCAGGGTAACAGCAAAAAGGCCCTCCGGCTTTAATCATTTTAATTGCCATGGAAAATTTGTTTTCATTAATCACTCCTGAATCTCTGCTACTGTGAGAGTGAACGCGCCATTACTGCTCCTCCTTAAAACTGTTACTCATCATTTCCAGAAAGTTTGCCACAGTGGTGGACACGTTTCCCCCTCAGACTATTAAATGACTAGAAGGGGGGCGTTTCAGGTCAGCACTGGAATTTCAAAATAGCCGTTGCACTTTTTGTTTATTAAATGTGAGGAAAGAACATAAAATATATAGCATTAAAAAAATGAATGGTCTTCTTTCTTCTTTTTTTTTTTTTTAGCTTTTAAAGATAAAACATTTTTGAGCACAATTTATGAGTCTTCGCACTCCTATGACAAATCAAAACACATTTTATGCTTGTAAACACATTCAAGGTTGTCTACCAAAATGTGTTCCTGGCTTTCATTGCAGCACTGCAGGTCACCCGTGTGAACTTTCTGTGCATTTATAGCTTATTCAGATGTAACATTTCCTTTGATTTTTACACAAGAAGGTGAGGGAGCGGCGCGGGCTGGGTCTGTGGAGAGATGGTAACCTTTGCTAAAGCACCTCCATTACCATTTCTGCATGCTGTCTGGATTCATCTCCCTCTCCAGCAGCCAGAAGGTTAGCACGCCACATTAGGCATTATGCATGAAGGTGTCATTTGAGACACAATACAACATTTTCCTACATTTTCAAACACTACTGATATTTCCACATTTGTACCGCCACTTTCTGCTCCTTTTGAGTTAGTACTACCAGACAATATCACAGGGATATGCATTACAGTTTTAAATGTTTAACAGATTGTACCAGAATTAACTTGTAATTTGGATCTTAGACTTTTTTTGTCTTGCGTTGTTTCTACATTTTTGTATATTTCACCTGCACAGACTGGTAAGTTTGAAGTGGAATATTAACATCAATTTTATGTTGGTCTTTTTAAATTAAAGAGTTCACTGTGTTATTAGAAATGTTCTTGCGCAGACTAAAATGGCTGTTTATTCAAATGTGGACTTTATGCTGCTTTATGACATAACATGGATTAATGTCTGTCCCATATAAACATCCAGGCCGATGTACACATCATCTCATACTATGCCACGTAACTGTTCTAGTCTGGATTGTAAAATACTGTAGGCTTTGTTAATTGAAACATAAACTTGTCATGACATTTCACTTTCAAGATTTATTTTTTTATTATTTTACAGTGTGTGTATTTTTCATGTTTATGATATTCTGGAATGACTGAAGATCAGTGCAGAATTCAACGATCTTGTGGATGGACCTCAGCAAGTACTTTACACAAGTGTTCTGTCTGATCAGGGCCTTATGCATCTAATCTAATGCATTAGTTGCCTTTTTTTGTTGTTGTTGTTCCGTTTTGTTTTTTTTTTTTATTATTGAATGGTATGCAGAAAATGTAGAGATGCAGAAAGATATCACTCTGAGGTCACACAGGCCACTCAATGATAAAACAAAAAGTACCGACATCCAGGATTTGTTTTTTTGTTCCGCCAATTAGAAGGCTTTTGAGTCATTTTCTGCTGCAACCGTTTTGCATGTTTACAGAGCGCACTCCATACAGTATATGGGCAACCGTCACTGAAAGAGCTGGTTTGGAGTTTGGAGGGCACGAAATGTGTTCAAACCTACAGTATATGGTTCAAACAGCAAATTCAAATTAGAGGGTGACACGGGAGTGGATTTTCAAATCTCTCCTGTCCCACTCCCCCCAAAAAATATCCCATCCTGTCCCAATCCCATGAAAAAACTGGGGGAAAATCCTGTCCAGTCCCAATCCCGGAAGAATGACTCCCGTTCCCTCCCACTCCCGTGTTGCATTTTTTATTTATTTTTGGCCGGAATCTGTCAGTTACAGTAAAAAAAAAATACAGTACAGATCACAGCATGCCCACTTTAGTTGAATAAAAATCCAAAATGTATTTTTTTTTTTTTGTTATTTTATTGAACTAAAAGCCATCTTAAACATTGCACATTGTGCACTGCACACACATTAAATTGCATGTAAATCATCCATGCTAACACACACGGTTTATATTTTAATTTTTTTTTTTTGAAAGTAGACATTTCACTCTCTATAGATTTATTTTTTCATACAAGCAGTTTCGAAGTTTCTCGCTCAAGTTCACATGACCGAGACGGCAGAAAGCGCATCTTGTTTGCTTTAATTATATTACAGAAGTGCAAAGTTTTGTTGTTATTCTGAGTGCACAAATAAACGTAGAGTCTTTACGGATTCTAAAGATTTATAACTTTTATCTGTATGACCAAAAATTACATGTATAAATAATAGAAACTAACTTTATTTATCAACATTTAAGATTCAGACGTAGTTATTTGGGTTTATTCATTACAATATAACATTTTTGATTTGTTTGGGCTAGGTCTGTCTCATACATCTGACCTGAATGTGTGACGTTGTATGAATAAATAATGAACATTTAAATTCCTAATTAACTTCCCAACTTTTAAATACAAATTTTTAGTAGAGCTTGAATGTTCCATAATAGTCTAGTGGAAGTTCTAGAGCAGCTTGGCTTGCAGCACCAGAAAAAGTTGGTTAAAGCTTAGTCTTTGCCAAAGCACCTCATCATTTTCCATGCTTACCAAATTAAACTGTCTAAAGTTTTATTAGTCTACACACACATCAGCTACATTTGTAAAACAAATCCTTACTGAAGGAAGATTTGGAGCACTTGAACAGAGCGTGGACATTGTTTTCATGGATTGCTGATCCCCTATGCAGAAATTAACCATGTGCCTGTTTGCTACATGACTGCACTTGTCTTTTTCTCAGCTGGTTCTCTGGATTAGAGTTAATGAAGTGGTCCAGAGGGGAAAAGACCACTTCACTCTAAACCACAGTGTGAAAAAGGAAATTGTTAAGATTTATTTGTTTATTTATTGCTGTATCTGTATTTAACAATATTATGTGAACAGAATAGCACATTTCTGAAGATATATCAGATAATATCAGCCAACACATTATGTGAAGTAAACTGTATAGTACAGTGCAGTAAACTGCCTTCATTTGCAGTAAATAGTTATTAATAGTACTTTAATTAATGTCCAAACAAAAAATCAATCATACAATAAAACAACACGCATTTCTTTATCAAAAATATTGTCTGGGCACACAATGCTTAAATGTTTTCATTCACAATGTTTATGTTGCTAAACACAACATTTATTGTATTATGGACTTGACCATTATATAGTACCTGTAACAGTATAATTTTTCAAAATGTTATCTATCTATCTATCTATCTATCTATCTATATATATATATATATATATATATATATATAAATAACTTATTTTATAACTTATACCTTTTACAACTTATTTTATAATTTTACTTCTGCAACATTTCTCATTTTCATTTAGATTAACTTGATGTACTAATATAACTAAAACTGAAATAGAACAACTACATAGGAAAAAAATTAAAATAAATAAAAATTACTAAAACTTTAACTAAAATGACCAAACAAACAAAGTATACAAAAGTAGAAACTAATAAAAAATATTTGAAAATTAAAAATATTGAAAAATATTACGAATATCTTCTGTCATTCTACAGTTAAAGTATCTTCAAAGATAGAAAAAAATGTCAATATTCTCAAGCAAAGACATTTACAACCACAAGACCTTAATAATATAAGTCTAGTGTTACTTGATTTCTAGAGCCATCTTAGAAAGTGAAGGGCAACATTATAGTTAAGTGAGTGGGCTGTCTGAATTATATAGAAAGAATATGATGATGTATTACAATATATGTGTGTGTCTGTGTGTGTGTGTGATAGAGAGAGAAATACCGGCCAGTAACTATCATTCATCCTCACTGTAAGTAAACATAAATATTAATGAAAAAAACATCACTCAACAAAGCCTTTTTGTACCTGGGCTTGTCAAGTTTGTCACTGATAAACAAAGCAAGGTGAGTCTGGCATTGAGATGTATGGAGGATAGGTAAAGAAAGAAAGAGAGAGGGGCGTTCAATATAGTGTGGGTAAAAGCACTGTTTGGATTTGTGGCACCATCCTAAACCCACCCTTAATAAGATTAATGTAGCCCCCAGCCATGCTGTTCCGCCTGGCAGAGGATCAATCAAAAATATAAATGGATTATAGATTAGCAATTAGATGTTTTTTGACTGGGGGAAAAAGATTCTCAATGAGGTGAAATATAGGTCTATATTTTACACCTTAGTATAAATCAGTGGTTAAGAGGTAAAGGATGCAGTACTGAGGGAAACTAATGAGTGATTACCTTGGTAAAGATGCTGAAGAGAGGAAATGACAGGACAGCTTTTTTCTGGTTGTCTGACAGTCACAGGTGATCTCTCTCGGGGAGACTTTCTAATCATTAACAGCCGAGTCAGACTGAATCAATGCCGGGCTGATGCATTTTAGCTGCTATGAAAATATTAGTAACATCCCCCTCACAATATATTAATTTCTAAGAGAAAATGCCTTTGGGTCAAAGACAAGATGTCAAAATTAAGGTGTCTATATCAAATTAAATTTACAAAAGTGATTTTATACACATAAAAAAAAAAAAAATAAAAAAAATAATAATTTTTAATTAATTAAATTGCAAGTATGTCTTCTTCCATGTTTCAAAAAAGTTCAGAAAATTAAAATGTCAAAATATGGGTGATATAATGTTCCAAACTGTGAAAAAAAAAAAAAAAAAGTGTTTTGAAATAAGTGTTGCCTATGTTTTATTAAAAGTATTGTTTTTCTTCAGTTATGAAGACTTGTCGCAAATGCAGTTTGCTGCAGGTGCATTGAAGACGTGGTGCTGCAGCAGTATTTATTTATTTATTTATTTATTGAAAATAAGTAGGCCTAAGTGTTGCGAATAACTGCTTAACTTTACTGGTCAAGCGCACTGTTTAATATTGGTGACCGGCTGATATTCTGCAATATAAGCTAAAGTAGAGGTTTTGCATTTAGGGTAACTTTTTTGTCATTCAGTGCAATGCAAATTCTCTGTTTCACCAAAGTGACATCCATTACACTGAATGGCAGTATCACTGTTTAGGTAACAATTTTAGCATCTTATTTATATTTCTGATAAATGAGGAATGTTTAGTACTGACAAAGAAAGTTTTATCATAAAAAATATTATTATATTTAATGATTTTCATTTCCTTACAAAAAAAGATTTAAAATTACAAATAATATTTATTTATTTATTATTATTATTATTATTATTATTATGTATTTTTGGGCTATACGTCTGTCACAGTTTCTCTTAGTTTGGGGCACGTTCAAGCTCACACCGGTGCGCAACGTTTTGCTACGTTTTCCGGGTTGAACGACACGTTTCCTGGAAACGGTGTGCAACGGTGTGCAACGGGTTTGAGATGCGTTTTCTCTTGTTTGGTGGGTGTGTCAGAAATGTCGGCCCAATCAGCGGCAGCATGTATATAAACCACGCGGTATTAAAGAGACACCTCGCACAATGGGTCCTAGTAAAGTAGTTTACAAATGTGTCCGCTGCAGCTCGGTATATGCAACAATTGAAGACATTAGAAGACATGTTTGCCGTAAGAGTTTTATAGTAAAATATAGCATATTACCATGATGATGTAGTTGTTTATATTTTTAACTTCATTGCAAGGCAAGTTTATTTATATACCAAATTTCATACACAGTGGTAATGAAGTGCTTTTCAAAAAATGAGAATGATAATTAATACAAGGTATTTAAAAATTAAGAACTAGAAATAAAATAATTTAAATTAGAATTGATTAGCTACCAGGAGATAAAATAGATGTGTTTTCAGTCAGAATTTGGTAAGATGTTCTCTTTCATTCTGGACGGCAAGGGCAGTGACTGTAACATCGAGGGTACTTTGCAGTATTAAACAAGTATTTATATCAATATCATCAGGCTCCGAAAATTCTTCAAAAAGAACACAGAGAATGGCCTTCTCAGCTGCCATAGTTGCAACGCTTGCGTCATCACAACAGGGTGTTCAACACGCCACCGTTTCCGTTTAAAAAACGTTTTGCAACGTTTTGTCGGGGCTGAACGCAGCCCTGGTCTTTGTTGTTAGTTTGCATAGTTTAGTTAGTTGTCATGGTTTTGGATTAGTCATCATTTAGTTCAGGTGTGTGTCTTTAATTAGCCCTGTTTGCATTGTGTATTTAAGTTTGTCTGTGTCTGTTTATTGCTGTCGGGTCTTGTCGATGTTATGTGTGTTGCAGGCTTTCTCTTTGTTCGGATTTACCTTCTGTTTATTTATTAAAGATTGCCTATATTCTTCATCGTGTTTGTGTTCTGGATGACTGCCTGTGCACATTTCTGTATGTTAGTCTTAACACCACCACTGAAGCCCGAGACACACTGCACAATTTTCGGCTGTCCCAGACAAAAGATTGGCCTCGTGAAACAATCGTGGCGATTTCTGTGATCGTGGCTCCTAATCGGTGGTCCTATGTCGTACATTGAGAGAGGTTCAAAGATGGCCGTTGTCAGACTCTTGCGACCAAAGATAGCCTACGATAATTTTCTGGCAGTGTCAGAAATTCAGCATGTTCATCGCACAGTGTGTTTGCAGTTACGACCCACGTTTACTGACCAACCAGTAAAAATGTGACATGAAATCAAGGCGACATGGCGCTAAAACATAAAACTGCTTACCTCCAGCTCTTATTTCTTTCACTTTCGCCACTCCCACTTTTTTTCAGCACATATTAAACTACAACTGTCAAAGTGTGATTCATTATGCTCTTTTTGTTTACCACTAGCGCATGCTAATGACGTTTTATTCTTCTATAGAAACGTGTGTCGTAGCCTACAAGTCAATAGGTGTCTTCACCGTACAGTCTATATGCATGTCGTACCCAAGTTTATTAGATCCATGTTGCACAGTGTGACCAGCAATGATCTTATAGGATTACTAAAATCATGCAGTGTGTATAGGCTTAAGGAGCAGTTGTCTGGGAAGGGACCTCAGGGAAGCTTCGAAGAATTCGTGGAGTGGGTGGTGAAGTCATGGTGATCGCCACTTACCGTCAGACCCGAGGGCATATGAGGGCATGGAAGTTAACTCCGCCCACTCCCCCGCCACTGAAAGTGAATTGTTGGTTAAACTGTTGTCTTCTGTACATCATGGTAAAATGTATGATTTTAGTATAATGACACGTGGTGGACCTTCTCATGCTGAAATGCATCCAGCAACTTATTTTGAGTTGTGACTTTTTTCCCCCCATCGGTTGATTTCACAAAGTAAAGCTCTGGACAACTGCTGGGGTGGGAAATGGACTGTATCCAATGTATATTGATTTATGGCCCACCTCACCCCCATTTTACTACTGGTGTAGAATGCAGTGTGCAAGTATGTCCACTAACAAATGGACTACTTCATTGGTTGTGACAGTTCCATTGGGTTTGATAGACAGGAACTAATTTCTCCATCATACGCAAATAAAAACAAAAAGAATAGGACTGCATAAGTTGCTTATTAGAGCCAGGTGTTGAGCAAACCCTATAAATGATAATATTCCCTGTGTTCCCAGCTGCTGCTTTCAGCTCTTTTGGTGACAGAACCAACATTTCTAGTACTGTTTCTAGTGGGGCAAGAGGCAAAAGGACCAGTGCAATTAAGAAGATTCAATTAAAGATAAATGGATTTGTTGGCTGTCTAATTTTAATTAGTGCTACAAAGAGTGCAATTTCTAAATTATCTTGGCCCGAGTTAAGTGTAGCTAGATTATGTGTTTTGTGTGGTATAAACATTGATAACATAATGAGGTACAATCTAATTAGTATTCCCCCTTAAAGACCTCTTTTTCTTTTAATGTGCATAGAACAACTAAACGCTCTATTGAAACATCTAAGTTATAATGGGCATAGCTACAATATAAATGTTATTCCAGCAAAAGGTACTATATTACAGTATTCTGTGTAATTTATTAGAGATGACAAAAGAAGTGGGCTTTCAAAATTTGCTTTGCTTGAGAAAACATGAAAATATTTTAGTCGACTTCGTGATGTACAGTAATTAAGATGGCATACAGCTTTTCTTGTGCATGAAATCACCTACATGCCAACAAACAGAGATGTTCACAAGTCTTTAACTTTGAGACTGAGTCAAGTCTGAAGTCTTTATCGCTGGAGTCTGAGTCAAGTCTGAAGTCTTTAACTTGGAGTCCGAGTCAAGTCTGAAGTCTTTATCGTTGGAGTCTGAGTCAAGTCTCGAGTCTGTGGTCACGAGTCCAAGTCGAGTTTCAAGTCATTTAATGGCTTGCCAAAAAAAATCTCATTCAGAATCCTCATGTACTAAAATCTTCCTATTTATGAAGCTGTTTTATAGGCTATAGACAAAATATATGATCTATGAGCTGCTTTGTAAAAAATAAAAAGTGGTGTTAAGATTTAAGGTTATTATACATCCAGCCTGTTATGTATAGACTATGTTTTAATACATTACCATGTTCAAAACCATGTAAATTTTTTTGTAATGAAATTCAACAATAGGAGTCTGATCTACCATGACACACAAGGAAATATGCAACACAGATATTACAAAACCATACAAATAAATTTTTCTTTATAAAAAATATCAGCGGTATTCAATTAAAGGGTTAGTTTACCCAAAAATTAAAATTCGTCCATGTTTTACTTACCCTCAAAGCATCCTAGGTGTATGTGACTTATCCAATCGGAGTTATATAAAAAATTGTCCTTGCTCTTCCAAGCCTTTCAATTGGGATAAGAGGGTTCAGGAGATGTGAAATAAAGTGCGTGCATCTGTAATAAAATGTCCATGTTTTGATTATTAATCAAAATAATGCTAAATGTAGATCCGAAACGTCTTTTCACATCAGGTTTGAACAGTCAGTGCCATAGGTTATAGATAGATAAATAGATGGTATAAAAATTAACTATATTTGCAGCAATTCTTTTTCTGCTGTGTTTTGTTGTTTCTGTTGTTGTTAAAATAACCGCGTCATCCGAAGCTCTAAACTTGGCACCGGTGCACGCGTCCAGAGAGAGAGAAAGTGCACCTACTTGAAAGGGTTTGAATAAAGCATGCTTGAAGTGAAATGACATACAGCCAAGTATGGTGACCCGTACTCAGAATTCGTGCTCTGCATTTAACCCATCCAAAGTGCACACACACAGCAGTGAACACTCACCCAGAGCAGTGGGCAGCCATTTATGCTGTGGCACCCAGGGAGCAGTTGGGGGTTCAGTGCCTTGCTCAAGGGCACGTCAGTCGTGGTATTGCCTGCCCGAGACTCGAACCCACAACCTTAGGGTTAGGAGTCAAACTCTTTAACCACTAGGCCACGACTTCCCTTGTTTTTTTTTGTTTTTTTTAAGTGAATTGAAATGACTTGGCTTTTGATAAAAATACTAGAGGATATAGCGCTAAAAGATATTTATATATAACTGGCACAGATTTGCAGAAAATGATCGTTGTTTGGCAAATAAATTTACAGATAGTTACATGCATATTTCCATTTTATTATGTAAGCTTTGTTACACCTCAATTACAAGAGTATTTATAGTAATGTTAATATTTAGTCAGTCCCTGAACTCATTCTCTCATATGGCATGGATATGCAAGGCATTCACATCTTATATGGACTGAATGCAGGTGAGAGCATGGAAGTATAATCAGCCAGCCAGAGGACTAACAGAGCAGCCACAAAAGCAATGTGCTATAAACAAGCATGAGACAACACACAGGTGTACATGATGTAGCTGTTCTGAACCAGTGTTATCAGTCAAAGTCAATGCTGCTCCAGTTACCAGGGAGAAAAACTTGGATGCACAACCCATGTTTGACATCTGATGACCAAAGGAAGCTTAGAAGTAGTTCTGACAAGTGTCAGATCATTCGTACTGAAAACCCAGAAGAAAAACATTTGCTGAAAGGTTGCTCTCAGGACAGGAGTCGTATAGTATTAAAATGTTTATTTAAAAGTACACTTTAGTTTAAAAGAATAATTAATATAATGAAGATTTGCTGAAAATTTACTCTCAGACCAATCAAGATGTAGATGAATTTACAGACATGCATATTTTCACTTCCCAAGACATTAATTGATGGACTAGAGTTGTGTGGATTACTTACTGTGATGTTTTATCAGCTGTTTGGACTCTCAGTCTGATGGCACCCATTCACTGCAGAGGATTCATTGGTGAGTAAGTGATATAATGCTGAATTTCTGCAAATCTTTACAGATGAAGAAACAATCTCATCTACATCTTGGATAGCCTGCGGGTGAGTACATTTTCAGCAAATTGTCACTTTTGCGTAAACTCTTCCTGAAGCTTTTATACCTGAAAAAAAAAAAGACCAAACATTGAGACATTTGCTGTGTATTACTGTACCTCTTGCTTTCTCTTTTCTATATTAAATAATTATCAAATAAATAAATGAATGAAAAAAAAAAATAGACTGTTATTTAAATAAAATAGTAAATAAAAATAAGGTAAACAGAATGTGATTACTTTTGATCACAGATGTAGGTTATTTTTGGAAAATTGAGCATAGTATGAGCGATTACTGAAATCTAATAGAGACATATTTAAGATTATCTGAGAAGTAGGAGAGTAAAGTAATAGTATCTCATTGCATGAAAAAAATTAGATATTAAAGAGATTAAATATCTTGTTTGAAATAACAATCTCAAAAAATCAGAAATGAAATAAACTCCACTCCAGTGAATGTGTGTGAAATGTGTCCCTTATATAAACAGCCTAGAAAGAATGTGTACAATATCGCTTATGACAATATCGCTTATAAAAATGTGTACAATATCGCTAATTTCCTTTTTAAAACACTTTTGATTATTATTATTATTATTATTATTATTATTATTATTATTATTATTATTGCATGTATAACATATACATTTAAAATACTGTCAATAATAATACTGTCAGACAATAGTGCGATTTATCACAGTTAAAAAATTAATCGTTGCCCAGCACTATTTATTTTGCTAGGCCAGGTATGTTTCCAAGCTCCTTAACTGAATGATACTGTTGTTCAGGAGGATAAAAATTATTAAAGAGATCTTCAGTCTGATTTGAATGTTACTTAAATACAGGTGGCAATGTTATTTTATCTTATTTTAAGTGTTGGAATTTTCACTGAAGAAATTCATGTTCTTGTTTATTTAATTTATACATCAAACTAAACAGTAGCAAATATCAATATATATATATATATATATATATATATATATATATATATATATATATATATATATATATATATATATATATATATATATATATATATAGTTTTTTTCTTTCAGTACCCTCATGAGCTGACAGGCTCTATACAGGCAGTACTTTTAGTATGTCCTTTTCTCCTCTTTTTCTTTGAGTGGCCATCTTCATCAGTGAATCCTGACAAAATCCCAGCATGCATAATGGTGGCTGTCAGCCTGGCTGTAAAGGCGACCATGAAGAACTTCCTCTAGAGCCATCGTTATCATGTGTAAAGCCTTGTACTTAGCCCTGTCACCTATAATTAGCATCAATGGAGAGCAGCCGTGTAGTTGACACATTGTTCTATGACAGCCCATCCTGGTCTCTCTCTCTCTGTGCCTCCCTCTGTCGTTCAACGAAGGGACGCTCAACATTGAGCTCTTCAGTTGTTTGGTAACTGATACTTCTGAGGCTCTAAAGGATATTTTTCATGTTACATCATCTGCACCTCTCACTTAGCATTTTATTTACAATCTGTTTGATGGAAATGGCCTGTCAGCAGTGTCAGATAGTTACGCAAAGATTGATTTCCTGTTTTCTGTTAGATTGTGACACTTAATTGTGTCAAAGATTGATCTGCTGTAATTACTGAATCAGAGGTTATGAGTAGAGCAAAATATTTCCCCAGCCATTTCAGTGGACTGCCTTATTTCTCAATTTAGTAGTTAACTGGTTATCCACAGCCATTTATAAGTCATCTCTTTTAGCACCTTTGGGCACAACGGTGATTGAAAACTCAACAGCTTATCAAATTATGAATTACTGTATGAATAAACTGTGTCTAAAAAAATTACTAAAAGTTAAAATAAAAATAAAAAAATCTCATAACACAAATGTTTTACAGATGTTTTAAAATTAGATTTACTAAATAACTATTAAAATTTAATAAAACACATTTTTAGTGTAGTTCACCATGCAACAATAAGATTTTAAAAAGGCTGCCAGTTTGTAATGTGACCAGAAGAAAGCTTTTTAGCGATTTATTCAAAGTCATCCACTCATTATTAACCAGCTAATTTCCATCTTGTATGCATCATGTATTGGCAAAGTAAAGAAATTGTGTTTTTGACCTGACACGACTTCATACAATAAAAGGTTAAGATATTATTGAGGAGTACACAACAATTTAACAAATTTTATTTTGTGAATTCCCATTGTGTAGTTATTATTATTAACACTTGTTAAATGCTAACTGGCATTAACTGGTTTCCAAAAATGAATTTGTATAACTAGTGTATTTGGGACAGAGTTTGTGTTACTTCAGGTGTAGATTTTATTATTGTAGTGACTTGTGGACATTAAAATCCAATGAGAAGCAGAGGGGAGAGCATTAGTTTATTAAAATGTTACTCAGTTGGCGGCACCATAATGGCTTCTTGCTTCATTTTTTTTTTTTTTTAGCAGATAACGATATAATGCCTTCTACCTATTTTTGCATATTGAAAGTATTTCATCTGCTTTGCTTTTCCTTGAACTGTCTCACTGGGGACAGAAGTCTGTGTTTAATATCAGAATGGCCAGGTAACTCTGGCCATAGCGGTTGTAATTCCTTAGGTTCATTAAGCTTCCTCAGTCTCTGTGGTTATGGGATGTTTCATATTATGGAAATTTACACTTTCTGGAAATGAATACAGTTGGCTGGAGACCAATGTAATTAAAGTGAGAGGACCACTGGCAGATGGGTTTAAGCTTATCTCACAGTCTTATATGTGTCTCTTTTAGAGCTGTAAGAAACCATGTGAACTATCATGGATAAAATAGAAAGCTTGTGCATTTGCAGTGTAAAGACCACCAAGGGAATTTTGCTCAGTCTAGCTGCTAACATCAATTTCAGATGAAGTGTCAGCGAGGCATTAATCAGCAGTCTGAGGTTATGACCACTGGAATGGCAGCACTTCTTTCACTCTCATTCATGACTAATAATGAAAACTGACTTCAAGTGTGATAGAAGTTGAGCCTCATTTCTCTAGTGAAGTACAGTCTGATGCAATGGAACAGTAATTAACTGGTATTTGTGTTGGATTTATAATTCAGATCTTCGGTAAAAGTAATGTAATGCTATGTCTGAAACTGTAAAACATTCTAATCAGCTGATTTTATGCTCAAAACACTTTATTTTTCATTATGATGTTGTGCTGCTTAATTTTCTTTACTTATTATCAAAATTATTATTAGTAGTAGTTTATTCATTATTTAAACATACTAAAAAAAATATAACAGTTTATAACATTTTAAATTTTTTTCACACTTCTAATTTAATAATAGACATCACAATTATCTATGGTTTGTTCACTGAGCTCTATGATGCTTTAAGATAGCAAGTTTAAGATTAAAAATTAATTTACAGATTTTTGTCAACCAATATGAGTGAATCTTTAAAAAACATCTGGATAGTGCTTATCTGCATAAGCAGTGTCATAAGAGTATGCATGAGTATTAATCATATGCACAGACTGATAACTGTGCTTTTAAAGTGATGTGTCTTGAAAGTTATTAACTGATATTTCTGCTGTTGATTCTATAGCCTTATCCTGCATCTCCACATCAAACAGTAGCAGCATGTTCTGAAGTGCCACAGCATAGTAACAGGGTCTCATGCTCTATTTAAAGCTGTCTGTGGTCAACAAACACATTTGCCTTGCCTTCAAATGTGAACACTAGCCTTTTTCTCAAACTTGGTGTGGTTAATTGGATATTATGAAGGCAGTGATTGTGGCAGAATGGTTTAGTGTACAGTGGCAGCGTGCTGTGCTGGAGATGGGAGGATTGAAGCGAAACACAGGTCTGACTCGGCAGGCTAAAGGATAAAGGAGTGGTGATTAGGGAAAATGACAGGAAAAAAGGAAGACAAGCAGAGACTAGGCAAAGTTATTATTTTTTTTTCCTCTGTGTTAAATTCAAAGCATATTCTAAATAATGGGTATTTTATGTGTATATTGAGGATAGAGTGTGTATTCTGTACATCTCACATGTTATGTTATACACATCATGCCAATTGCATGACACTTCATTTACTGTTACAGTTGTTTATGAATTGTCTTAAAATTGGCTTAAAATCTTCATGCAAAATATATTTTCTTTATTTTTCTGTTTGTTTCTCGAGATCTGAATATCTGAATATTATCTGAATATTATCATTCTGAGATCCCACCAGAACCCATTTTTTGCGCATTAATCAAAGCTACTGGGCATTTCTCTATGGAAATGATTGCTTGGTTAATAATCCAGGTTAATAATCCAGTGCAAACTCATTAAAAAAGTTTGTGCATTGTATCCAGTTAAAGTCATTGTTAAAGTTATTTTTATCATATATATATATATATATATATATATATATATATATATATATATATATATATATATATATATATATATATATTTCCCAATAGACCAACAAGTGTAATTTGCAATTCCATGTATTTTAGTTTAGGCCAGGCTTTTGTTTTGAAATTTGTTGTCTTGTATTTTGAAAGGGTATTTGAGTCATTGTAAATGCTGGTTGTTTCCATATTAATTGTGCACATATGCAAGATCAGACAGAGAAGATTTATTAATGAATAAATAAATATTTCACAGACAGTAGGGAAGATAAATTGTGTAGCTGTCTAGATTAAGACTGGGACACACAGGTTGAAATCAACATTGGCACTTATGGGTTTGCATGAAAATGGGTTATGCGATGCGTGTGGTGTACCTGAACATGTATTTCATGTGCTTTTTTAAATGTGATACATATAGTGTGTACTATAATATATTAGTTAGTCACTTTGGGGAGGAGGTAATGATGTATGAAGATAGGTTTTATATTGAAGATATATATATATATATATATATATATATATATATATATATATATATATATATATATATATATATATATATATATATAGGTTTAGGGTCTAGAATATAAACGTATAGATGGGAATGCTCTACCTAGTCTGGAGCATGAAGAGCTAATTGTAAGTGTTAGAGAAGCTGAACACACAGCGCTATCATGAGCATGTGCTCTGAGTGCTCCAGACATTGGATAGAGTATGCCCCCCCCCCCCTTTCCTTTTCTCCAAATTCAGACTCATCACCTAGGTAAGGTTAATTTGACATCCAGTACAGTAGGTGGCGATAATGCTCCTAAGGAGTTAGTCACCAGTAAACCAACAAGAAGAAGGATTAATTGTGCACACCTGTTTTTGGTCATTCCTGTTCTGGTGAGTTGTTGTTTTTTTACATTGCCTTGTTGGGAATCATGTTTCTCATATCATGTTACAATTTCTAATGCAGTTGTGGTCCTCATTTGTGAGCTGTTTTCGACAAATTGAGTGTATGTGTATATGGATTTGAGGTATTTAAATGTAATTTAAAATGCATGTCAATTTTACCATAAACTGGAGAGGGCTGACAGACTAGCATAAAAAAAAAAAAATTAAGAAAGTATTAGAAAGGTCAAAGTGGCAGTAATTTCTAAAGGGGCTTAAGTCTATCTGCATTTATTTATTTTTCTACCAGTTTGAGTACCTTGAGATTGAAAATAACATAGTGAACTGTTATGTCCTCTGGATTTAGCAGTTCTTAGCAGTAATTCCAAGTGTATGAACAGGTCAGAAAGGTGTTGCTTTACTAGACTCACACAGGAGAAAAAAGGATGGTAGCAGCATTTCTAATGAACAGTTTTTATCAGAGAAATTAGAGCTTTTGTAGTAACACAAAAGTGCAGAATATAAAAGCAGCCCAGTCCAAAAAGCACTCTATTGTACAAGTTACATATACTGGTCTAAAATGGTTCAGTTACTACACACAAATCTAAAAATCCCATATTAAATGAAATATTGTAATGCTGAATACTGAAATTTTCTGGGACTGATCCCTCAAAGATGTGTAATATTCATCCAAACCTTATTCTGCTGCACTTTGTTTTGTTTAACATACTTTTCGTACTCATATGGATAAAAGAAAAACAGTGACATGTTACTGGTGATAATGCTCAGATATCTAGAGGAAGCCAGCCAGTAGGAGGATCCTGTGAATAACCCATTTATCAGTGGACAGTGATACTAATAATTTCAGCCATTTATATCCAGAAAACAGACAGCTGGATGCTGCCAGATCCTGCTGAGTACACAGTGTTTTCCTTGCATCTGTTTTTCTCCTCTCTTCAATGTGTGAGGCAATTGCATATTTTCCTCTCCCATCTCTGTGCGGGAAACAGAAAGTGCTTATTTGATCATGTCTCTTGATGCTAGTAGTTGCAGTAAAATAAAGCACTTTCCAGCATACATGTATTATTTTCATGCTCAATTACATATATCAGCATTTATTGAAACCAATTCCTCTGAAACATGAAACACTTATTTTTTTTTTATCTTTTAATTTATTTTATTAATTTATTGTTGTTGTTTTTTAGATGTTAGAGCACATACACACCTGTACAAACATTGGGTATATATGAGTAAACTCTGAGTAATTTGTACATAAAATGGACCTTCCTGAAAATGCTCCCCCAGACTCACAAACTTGAATTTTGATAGAAACATTGATAATTAAATGTCAAAGGTTAATAAATTCCAGTCATTTGTAAATACAGTGTGATTGCACACTCGTCCACAATTAACATAATACCCGCACATGAATTACAACTATGTGAATTACACATATAGGAATTCCATGCGAGCTTTAGACTCCCTTTTCCGGTTTGGCTGCAGTATATTGCATAAATGCATGAGAGACAAAGGGTAAGTTCACATCATTCACATGAAATTATGTATTAAAAACTGAAAAGTTTTCGTTTGCATTTTTGAAAAGTTTCACGTACAAGCAACAATGTTGTCAAAATTAACCTGTTCACACGGATCCATTAAAAAAACAACTAAAAACACTGTATTATGCATGCCCGGACTGTAGTTGGCAGTCTCAAGACGGCAAAATCATGCATGCAAATGACGTAACCGATTTTGCAAATTCATGCTTTTGTATATTACACATAGAAAATTTGCACCAAGAAACCCTTTTTCAAAATTTGTGTTTTCTGGCCACCAAAGCAGTACAAACACATATAAAGTTATCCATTTTTGGTTGAAAATGGTGTCCTGTAAACGCCCCCTAAAAGGCTGCAAGACTAAAAAAGATTTTTCAATAAAAGTGTTAAGCTTGCAGATACTACTGGTGCTCATATAGGCTAACAGTAATCCATAATCAAAAGTAAAATGAACTGTACAGCTGATCATTAATGAAGAGCCACCATGTTGAGATCCCATGAGCAGTCAAAAACTTATTGGTTTGTATTGTTATTGGTCAAAATTACTAAGTGCATGCAACCTGATCCAGTTAAACCGCTTAGGGCTTTTAAAATACTCTGAAACGTGAGCTAGAAGCAGATAACAGATGCGTCGTCTAAGATGCTGGACAGAGAAGTAAATATTTTCTCTCTCTATTACTCTGGAATTAAGTTATTGAATCATCACTTCCAGCCTATTAATATGGATGCATGTACTGCGGCCAGACTGGCATGACAGGAAATGAAAAATCCACATCATCTGATTAACTGTATTTGCGTTTGCCAAAGCCATTCTCGCTTCAGGAGGAAATGAGACACAGGAAGTCACTTGGAGGGAACAGGGCCCAAAGCCTGCACGGATCTCAGACACTGCAGGCAAACTGAGGCTGAGGAGGATCAGCCCGGCATTTAAGACGTGCCACAGATTAAAATGCGTTCGGCTTTAAGTAGTCATTGATTTCTGGCTGCAGGCGGCTCTTAGTCTGTTTCTTTGCATAATTAACACATATTGGAAAAATCCATGCTGTAATGTGATGCCCAGAAACAAAGCAAATAAAGCTCTCATTGTATGAATAGATTATAATTACATTCTGTTGCTAAATGATTATCAAAGGCAGGCTGACATTGGTTCCTCTGTAAGTGCTGAAATATTTCAGGCTCTTCATTAAAATTCACTGATGGTGAATGAGCACCATTTGGATTTTCACCAGTGTTTCAGTAGTTTGAAGCAATTAACTATGGGATAATTGGCACTGTATGTATTTGTTGGGCTATAATTAGTTTTATTTATTTGTTATTGTATTTTTTTGCATGAAATAAAAACATGGCTAAATACTTAGCAGTTAAATTGCAATAATATTACAAATAATTATTGCACAGTGCTCTGGAATGCTTGATTCTGATTGGTCAGTCACTTTTTTTGTATAATGACTGTGAATAGTACTGTATATCTGGGCAGTGTCCATGGCAATATAGCAGTACTACATTTATATCTTCCAAAATCTTGTGCCTCCAAATAGTTTGCAACCATATGTAGTTAAATTTTCCCTGGAGGACATCTGTATTATTTTTAAGATATGTAATATTTAATAATATAACCCACCAAGAAAAATCAAGGTAAATATTACTGCTCAACAGAATATTTTGGTAAATTAGGGGTCTATTTTGCAATATATGTGTACTATATTTTGTTTTGCATATTGCTTATACAGTATTGTGAAATAGTTCAATCATTAACTCCAATTAAAATGTGACTTGAGCATTAATACATTAGCTGAATTGGTGAATCTTAGCTTTAGGGAATCGTTCTGATTAATCTTTGTGACTCGACTCATCAGTGGATCGATCTGTCTGGTAATGAAAGAGCACAGAGGGATTCTCTCAGCGCTCTCATCTCTCTGCCAAACAGAGAATAAAGTTTAACCTTTATGAGATTGAGATTTCATTTTTCTTGATCCCTCTCTCTAATTAGAAAAAGGTGTGCTTCAGTCTTTTCTCAGTCTTTTCTCAGTCTCAGTTTTTTTTTTTTAGGATTTAAAAGTTCCTTCAGATTATTAAAATGTTCTTCACATTGAGATAAAAAATGATTCTTTTAAGAACTGTTCGCTGAAAGGTTCTTTGGGGAACCTAAAATGGTTCTTCTATGGCATGACTGTGAATACCCTCTATTTTATGAGCTTACACAACTGATTTTTCTTGGCCATTTGTACTTCACCAGCTTATTGACCTCTTCTGTTACACCATGTTCCTTCATACTCTCTACATCACCATCCAAGCACCTAATTAATCACCACGGTAACTGTGTGCCTTTGGTCTGCAACCTGCCTGCTCGAGTATGATACATGAGTCAAGATGTGTGAGGCATGTAAGCGCATGGCAAGAACCTCTGAGAATACAGCCCACTGTGGAATGGATCGATAAGTATGTTGACCTCCCCTCTCAAAGACCTGTGCCTGAAAGGAACATCATTCCTCTTGTGGACTGTACTTTCACAGGGCACTGTATAGTTAAACACAGTCTGTTTGTCCAGCTTGGTTGGTTTTTACAGCTGAGGACAAGTTTTGTTATTTATTCAGAATTCCACACTTTTTGATTTCCATGAATCTCCATGACTGTTCAAGTCGTCATCATAAGTGGAAAATAAATTTTTACAACATATATAGTTTTAAACATTATATTTACAAAGTATATAGCCCAAGGAATATGTTAGAGCTGTCAATAACTACAAACATGTATATTTATAACAGAAATTTCCACGGTTTTAAAGATTATATATATATATATATATATATACTGTATATATATATGTGTATATATATATATATATATATATATATATATAAAATTATATATCTTTTTTTTTTTTTTTTGCTTTTTTTTTTTGCATTTTTCTTGTCCTGAAAATTGCAACTGGAAAAAAAATATTTCCAGGGTCTTTCATGAGCGTTGAAACTCTATTTATCTCTACTTATATGTGCCTTTGTGTGCATTTAACTTGGATTAATTTATTGACTTTCTCTTCAGGTTACATCATTATACCAGTGGATGGCAACAAGCGACTTATGCTGTTTTTGTGCCACAGTTTTAGGTAAGTGAGTCTTTGATTCATTCAGTCAACCGATTCTTTCACTGCCAAGACAAGCCACACTCTAAAAAAAATTATTTGTGCAAGAAACTGATGAATGACTGAAAACTGAAATGACATCAAGCAAATCTAACATGTTTCCTTTTTTTTCACGTAAAAGATTTCAAAAACAGAAAAAATAAAAAAAGAAGAAGAAAAAAAGTTGGTTGGACAATAATTTTAAAAGTGATATTTGTTCTAACTCTGAAGTCATTATTTGTGTCTTTCTGAATAGGGTTTTTGGCTTTGGCTATGACCCTGCTATTCACAACTGAGTTTGCCTGGCATTCATTAAAGAAGATGGCTTATTGCCTTGTTAACTGTTTATACTGGATTTAGTCAGAGTATCATCATGAAAACATCGCTGTGAGAAACAAAAGTACAGTGTGTTCAGTGGATTGTGCTGTGGTTTAACAACCGATTGTTCAGCTGACAAAACATCTGTCCAAAGAAACTTTCAGCAGACAGCAGCAAACTCGATAAAACAGTTTTGAAAGTTGAGAGTTGTGAAAATTACACTGTGCGTTATATAATGTGAGCCATTGTAAAGAATGAAACTCTATCACACACATCCACTTCTTCATCTGTGTAAAATTCAATATGGTGTCTAACCTGACTAAGGTCCAATAGACTCTGTAAACCATTGTTAAATCCTCATGTTTCTTGGTTAATTAATTCTGACAACCTAGTAGTTAGCTGTCAGGCCCAGACTTTCTATGCTTAGCTCAATGCTTATTTTGGGGGGATTATTTTATTATAATTTTAAAGCATTATTAATTAGCCAAACTATTTCAAAACCAAACAAGATTTAGATTAACTACAGGCATCCAAAGCCTGCAGAAATAAGCAGAGCTCAATGAGGAGTTCTGCGCTCGCAAAGTCCATTCTGCCCCAGCTATGAAGAATCAGAAGATTCTAGAAAGGAAGAGAAAGAATGAGGATGTTCAGAATGACATTTGTGAGTCAGCCCAGCTGCAAGGCAGCTGTAATCAGACCCAGGGTGCAATCAGGGGAGATGCTGTTCCAATCATTAAGAGGAGGTGACAGGAGAGGAGCAGTGCTTGCACCGAAAGAGGTTTCAGCATTCCGCCAGAACCATTGTGAATGTGCACATAAAGGAGGGTCCGACTTGTCTAATCAGCCTAGAGAAACGATGGATAGAGAGAACAAGAGAGAAAGAAAGGGAGCGAGAGAGAGAGTGAACATATTTCCCTGAAGACTGTCAAGTGGCGCCAAGCTAATAATCAGTTTGTTCTTGGCTGATTAGGAGCTAATCATGGACCAAACAGAGCACAGGGCTCACAGTTAGCAGCACTGATCCTACATCCCTGTCTTCACTTAACAAGTGACGGTCTGCCTAGACAGATGGAAGGCAAGGGAGAGAAATCAACAGCTATTGGGTATTAAGTAGCTTCCCTGGTGTTCAAAGAGTGACAATATTTACTCTCTGATGAGTCCTGATTTGCATCCGAATGTACACACAGGAATTCAAGGATAAACAGATGAACACAATGTAGAACATAAAGAACATCATGCCATTTTAGTTCTTCAAGGGCCGTTTCTTCTGTTTTTCATTGATTTGTTTATCTTTTATGATAAAGAGGATGTTTTTTTCTTTTTTTACATATGCAGTAATGCACCCTATAATTATTTGTTCAAAACATGCTCTTTTTGAACAGATTTTTAAGCTCATATTTGGCAGACCAAATATTTTTAAGTTCACATTTGGCAGACCAATGAATCCCTTCATTCACAGAGAGCCATGCCATTCAAACATAACTGGAATGTTCACATGCCCTCAGATTTCTGAATTGCAAAACTATATATATATATATATATATATATATATATATATATATATATATATATATATATATATATATATATATATATATATATATACAGTACAGACCAAAAGTTTGGAAACAACTATTTTTAATGTTTTTGAAAGAAGTTTCTTCTGCTCATCAAGCCTGCATTTATTTGATCAAAAATACAGAAAAAACAGTAATATTGTGAAATATTATTACAACTTAAAATAATAGTTTTCTATTTGAATATACTTTAAAAAAATTATTTATTCCTGTGATGCAAAGCTGAATTTTCAGCATCATTACTCCAGCCTTCAGTGTCACATGTAACATCCAGTCTATCACATGATCATTTAGAAATCATTCTAATATTCTGATTTATTATGAGTGTTGGAAACAGTTCTGCTGTCTAATATATTTCATGAATAAAAGCTTAAAAAGAACTGCATTTATTCAAAAAAAAAAAAAAAAAAATCTAATAATATATATTCTAATAATATATTTTCTTTACTATCACTTTTTATCAATTTAACACATCCTTGCTGAATAAAAGTATTGATTTTATTTAAAAAAAGAAAGAAAAAAAATTACTTACCCCAAATTACTGACCAGTAGTGTATATTGTTATTACAAAATATTTATATTTTAAAAACATAGCTTCTTTTTTTTTTCTTTTTTTTTTTTTACTTTTTTATTCATCAAAGTATCCTAAAAAAGTATCACGTTTTGAAAAAATATTAAGCAGCAGAACTGTTTCCAAATTTGATAATGAATCATCATATTAGAATGATTTCTAAAGTATCATGTGATAATGATCCTAAAAATTCAGCTTTGCATCACAGAAATAAATGATAATTTAAAGAATAATAAATTTAAAAACAATTATTTTAAATTGTAATAATATATCACAATATTAATTTTTTTTCTGTATTTTTGATCAAATAAATGCAGGCTTGATGAGCAGAAGAAACTTCTTTCAAAAACATTAAAAATAGTAATGTTTCCAAACTTTTGGTCTGTACTGTATATATATATATATATATATATATATATATATATATATATATATATATATATATATATATATATATATATGAGTCTCAAAATGTCCCGTTCACACAGCAGCTTACAGTGACATTTGGATTACGGTCTGTAAGAATGTACAATGGTAGTCAAGCCCTTATTCCTTACCAGCTACCATTGCAACAGTGTCCAAAGTAAAATCAAAGAATGAAAGTTTTATTACTTCTGACATGACAAGAGTCCAATCTTTCCAGAGTTTCCGTCTTCATTTCTGGCTGCAAAGCAACAAAATGTGATTATTTTTAAAGGGGGGTGAATCTTTTCTATACCAACTGTATATGAGAAGACTAATAATATGTATGTATATATATATACATATATATATATATATATATATATATATATATATATATATATATATATATATATACACATACATATGCTGAAAAATCAGCTTTGCATCACAGGAATAAATTATATTTGAAAGTATATTAAAATAGAAAATTTATTGCTCAACTTATTCTTATAATATTTCTCAATATTGCAGTTTTTTCTGTATTTTTAATCAAATAAAGGCAGCCTTGAGAACAGTTCCACCAAATATAAAGTGAAAGGACCTGCTTTGGTTGCACTGAAGATGAAAAAAGACACTGATGCATGATGCCCCTGTTCACAGCTGATTTTGCCCCCAGTTCACTCTTAAACAACACTAGTTAACAAACAACAGTTAACTTGCAGAGAGTTTTCTGGTTCTCCAACACTGACTTAAACATGCATCTTCCTAACAACATCACTGCAAACCGCAAACCAACCCCCCCACGGAGCCTGTGAAATTGGGCCGAACTAATTAGAATTTAAATGAAACCATAATTGGACATTTTGTGCTTGTCAAGCGATGAGAGACAGATGGGCTTGTAATTACATTACAAGTCTGACATCATGGCGGTGTGTACGTGTGGTG
This sequence comes from allo-octoploid hybrid of Carassius auratus x Cyprinus carpio, assembly GCA_024542945.1. Lineage (NCBI taxonomy): Eukaryota > Metazoa > Chordata > Actinopteri > Cypriniformes > allo-octoploid hybrid of Carassius auratus x Cyprinus carpio. Next base: position 12,188,843 of record CM045060.1, on the reverse strand, counting down.
TTCAGTGTGCCCTTCATGGCGAGCAAGCTGGTAACAGCGCAAGTTCAAAGGCAATTTAGGCCTTGTCTCTTTAATCACGCACTGACAGCATAGAAACTCTGCCTCTAATTCTCACTCTTTACAGTCCCATCCAACCACGACAGGTATCTTAGCGTATACAAAGCCCCGGTGAATTCTATTTTTAAGTTAGACCTTAGAGAAGCCTCAAATACCTTTTGAATGAAATTATTTTTATTGATGTGCACATTCCGGAAGGAATCATTTATTTTCAATTTGTTTCACTTGTGATACATTGTTATTGTCTGGCATTTTAATTAATTATAAATAGCAATGCAAAATGTTTGTTAATTTTCAATTATTATTTCAATATATTTTTACCAAAGGGAGGCAAAATTATAATTCTTCTCAGGATAGTTTTTGACATCATTTTAACTACTTATGCATTTGTGATATTTTCAATATATTTCTGGCACTTCACAAAGACAAAGTAGATTTTATATATATAGAGAGAGAGAGAGAGAGGTAAATGTCAAACTCAAACATACTTTATTGGTAGAACCAGAACACAAGCATTGAAGCAGGTGAGTGATAGATCAGAATGCAATAGTCCAACATAAACTTGATAATAACAGTCTTAACTTCCCTTGTATTGCAGGTGAGGAGGGGATCAGCAATGGGTCACAAAAGACAGAAGCAGATGATGACCAAGAGAGAGATTCGTAGTATGTAAGTAGCTAGTTAAGTTGAAGCACAGTAACAGACAAAGGTGAGTAGTATTATCTCAATGTAGGGAGTCTTAAGCCCTATTCGCACAGGATTATTATTATCTGGGGACCTTGTGTGATTTAGAAATTACCCCCCACATCTGGATTTCGTATGGTGCATTCGCACTGGATAAGAGAAGCCTGTGAATTTACTCAAATTTACTGATTTGTCTCTCGGATATGAATGTTCCTTACTGCATGCTGCTATACATGTCATCCATCTCCACACACCTGTACCTCGCACACAAGTAAGTCGTCTCTCAGACAGCAAGCAAATACCAATTTGAGTTCATTTTCATGTCTTGAGCAAATTGGCCCAATTATGTCTGAATGGCTTTTTTGACAAGTATCAACATACAAACAGTCTTAAGTGAATGCAAATAGTTAAGAAAATATTGGATGTGCATTAATATAATGGACCCATGCATTTCTTAGGTTAATGATGTTAATCAAACAATAAAAGATAAAATCACTCGCTGCTCTTAACTAAGTAACTTCTGTAGTTTTAATGGATATTTGTTTATATTTACTCCGTACAATTTAGGTAATTTATATCTATCTAATAGTCTGTCTGAGGGCTCAGCCCGCCTGTGGATGAAATCCTAGAACCGGCCATGTATAGCGATATGACCCAGCACCCAAAATACTATCAAAACATTCCAATGCAGCCTCCATTCTTCACAAAAGATGGATAAAGAGGTGAACATGAAACAAAAACCTTGAAAAATGTACATACGACCCTGTCAAATCCTGGCCAAATCACAGAGATGGCGATTCGCACAGGACTAATATTATCACAGGACCTCAGTGTTTGGCAAAATATGGTATGCAATTTTTAGTTTACAAATTACACACATGGCCGATTCGCATGGGATTAAGATCACAGACAATCTCCGCAATTATTACAAATGACTAGCAGTCACCAGGTAATACTAATCCTAACTGGTTTATAAAGATCAACTATTGAGGCTAATGGCAGACAGGTGTGGTGATTGTGGAACGTGAGCAGGTGTGAACCAGGAGGGATTCTGGGAAACATAGTGTGCAGAAGTGATAGGCATAGTGAATGGTGATCCTGACAGGTATATAAGCATTTACAGAATGGAAATGTACGAAGATGTATTTTTTTTATTTTTTTTTTACTTAATATTAATAATAAAACAGAGATTGTATATACACGCTTTGGGGTTCTTAATTAAATTTATAATAATACTGCACTGATATGGCTAAGAAAAAGGAAAAGAATCTGTCCCCATGGTTATTGCTGCTATGGCAACAAAATGCATATCTGCAATTTGGCCTTTGAATTGAAATTATAGGGTGACTAAATTATAATGTCAAGTAATTTCATTCAAAGACTTAATAAGTACTAGCCTACAAGCAAATTGTGTTTGTTTGTTGTTTGTAGACTTCAGCAGGCATTGGCTCAGTAGATAATTTAAACCGTAATGTTAATTATGTCTTTTAAAGGAGTTATGATTAGTAATAATTCACTTGGTGATATGTCGGGCCATAACATTTTTGACATTCGCCATGGTCCTCTATTTTAGAAAAGGAAATTATATGTTATATCACCCTTTTATATTACAACTGTACAAGGAGAGCAGTCATTTTTAAAGGAAGTTTTTGAGCACTGCATTATTAAAACTTGGCGGTGAAGGTGAAAAGGTTGTATAAATCAGAACTGTTTGTTTTCTAGAGGCAATTATGAAGCCACAAAATACCCACCATTTCAAACATGTCATGTCATTGGATTATTTATTTTCCCAAACCTTGTGCTTCTGATCGGTAATTTTCTGTTTATGTTGCTGGCATCAAGTAAGATTATTTTAGATAAAGCAGTCGGTGGGTTATTTCTGATTGTAACGCTTTGACCTTTACATTGTATCTACACTAATCCCTGACCTTTATATTTCATTTTCTGTGTAAAGATGGTTAAGATTGACTTATTAAAATCCTACCGATTTAGACTGATATTAATCTTATATCATCTGAGGCAGGTGAGAGGCTCTTGTCAAATCCATGTGAAGGATCTGAAATTCCATTGAGAGCAGGATGATGATAAAAAGCATCAAACTTTGATTGAAGTTTGAGATCATACTCAAGCATATATGAATGGATTTGATTTAAATAGCCATGTTTAATCTCCTTGATGAGATTAGATTTTAGGCGGCCCTGACCGGTGATGAAAACCAGCCCGATTAAACATCTGAACTATTGGAATCCTCAACAATTACCTGTGGTGACTGTTGGAAGACCAAAAAAAAAAAGTGAAATTTCACCGTCTTGAATAATGAGTCGTAGTCTAAAATGGGTTTTATCCATTGTTTGGACAGACTGCAGAACAGTGCTGTGAAACTGTGCACATGCTTTGGTGGCAATGCCAGAATGGTGCTTTGTAAATGACTAAAGGCACAAAATATGCCCAGAATTGTCTAGAGTGGAGCCAAACAAAGATTTTAGTGTCTTAATTACACATAAATCAAGACATCTGGGTAGACAAAAGAGAAAGATTCAGTCAAAAACAATTTTGTCGTGCAATTTTTGTAAGGTCTATGTCTGTATTCACTGTGCAAGTTTTCCAGTTTTACAGTGAAATGATTTGATACACATCATAAGGCCAGGAACTAAATAATTTGTGTCCAACCTATTGGCTTTGATCATATCTTGTTAGCGTTGTATGTTACTGCCCCAATCTGAGCACTGTCCTAAATGATGTACTGTTAATTGTACACTGATCAGTTTATCACCTTCCAATTAATGTGCAATTTCCACTCTCACAGTCAAATTACTTGAGTAATTATGATGTCTTTAGTCAATGACCTGCGTGTATCAATTCACGCTACTGATGTAGGAACCAGGAGCTGCATGTTTGTGTTCTAGGCTCTTTGATCATATCTTGTTAGCGTTTGAGTTACCATCCCTTCAAAAGTATGTCCCAAATGGCATAAAGTAAATTGTGCCCTGGGTCAATTTGTTGAGATAAAAATGTACCAACATACTGGTCTGAATGAGACAGAGAATAAAGTCAGAGTTAATGAAGCAACAGAGATAAACTGATGTAGTTGTGTAAACAACATATTGCAGACTTCTGTCCTGTAATTTAGGACTGATATGAGTCTTTGCACATTTAATCCAAATTGTGCCTAATCTTCCAAAGACTGCAGAATTAGACATGAGAAACGATGCTCAATATATTTGGCCTGAAAAAACAAAAACAAAACAAAAACATTACTTTAGAATATACAGAACATTATAAAAAAAGCTATTTAGATTATAAGATAATTATAATGTTAAGTAATTCAACATCTGTCAAACAAATTAAAAAAGAGAGCTGCACAATGAAATACAAAAAAAAAAAAAAATGTTGTTTACTACTTTGATACTGCGTATGAAGCATATTGAATATACAATCATTTGTTATCTGTCAGAGGAGGCAACAGAGGCTGACAATTTTGAATTCAAAATTAACCTACATCTGTCAAAAAAAAACTTTACCCATTAAGGTCCATAAATTAACAGGGCTTCTTGTGTTGAACGTAACTGGTGAAAGAAACATTCAAAGGGTTAGTTCACCCAAAACAAAGTGAACAAAGGCCTCCTGTAGCGAATCATGTGTTTTTGTAAGAAAAAATCCATATTCTAAACATAATAACCACTTTACATTTTTCACAGTCACATTTTTGTCCAATTTGGTGGCATTTTTGCCTCAAGCCCCTGTTAGTTTCAAATCTGTGTGGCCAGGGAAAGGCAGTATGATTCAGTGCAAGAGTGGTCCAAACACGTTCGCCCAGTTCACAGAAATGAGGGAACCGAATCAAAAGAATGATTAAATCATGAATGATAGTTATTGCTAAATCATTCAACAGAAATACAGAACACAAATAATAACATAACTGCTGAAATATCCATAGGGAAAAAGTGTCTCAGGAAGGCAGAGTGCTTGTGGTATGCACAGTTCGTACAGCCATACACCTGCAGACACCATTGGTTATGCTTCTTTGATATCTCCTTTTAATGCATCTTGAGTCAAACAGCTCCAAAGTAAACAAAGCACATAAAAGAGATCTGCACCAGAAGTGTCACAACCTGTTTTACACAATACAGAAGTTTGTTTAATGAAGTTTGTTTAATGAATGGTCCAGACAGCAGACATGTGAGTGTGTTTGAGTGTTCTGTGTGTGCCTTCAAAAATGCACTGCTGGTCAAAGTCACTGTTTATTTCATATTTTGGGAGCTCATTCTCCTAGCTGCTGATGCTCTGGTTAGCTCTTTGACTCTTCAGTCAATACAAAACCTCTGAACACTAGATTGCATGAATTATGTCAATTCTTTTATTTGACCATCTCACTGTGAAAAATGTATAACAGCTGTAGGTAGTCCATGTCTGTAATCTAGGTGCTATTAAATAATTTGTATTTCAATTTTTTCCCCCATGTAATTAATAATTAATAATGTTTTAATGGTTCAAATGAATTTTTAGTAATCAAAAAGCATGTCTAATTAATTGAAATCATGAAATGTATACAATGTACCAAACAATTTTATTAAAAGTTGAACCAAAATTTAATTTTTAGGGACCTATTCTGTTTTATTTTTCCCTTTTTTTTTCTGTTTTAATTTTTATGGATTCCATTATAATGTATAAAATAAATTTGAATAATTAAAAAATATGTTTAATTCAATTGAATTTATAGAACTATAACAACTTAATTTATAATTTGCATTTTTATTTATTTAATTTGTATGTGTGTGTGTTTACAATAATAGGGCCCTATGAATTTTTTTTTCATGTGTTGAAATTTTTGTTGTGTTTTTTTTTTTTTTTCTGGATTTTTTTTATGATTAAAACATATGTATTATCAAAAATGGTTGACAAAATAAAAAAGTTAAACAAAATAAACTTTAAACAGATGCAACTTTCTCTTCTATAAAAATTGAACAAAAATACTAGTGATTCATCTAGCACTCTCAAATGTATACAAATTTTAGCAACATCAAGTTGTACATCTCACAGCCGTGATATTAACCAAAACCTATTTACTATTAAAAATAATAAAGATGCTCATTAAGCTCATTTCATGGGGTCTTTAAATGTGTGAAACTCAACTTTTAAGCATTTCACTGTGCTCAGGGTAGAGTTTAACCATATCTACATGTCATTGTCAGTTTAATGATCACCTGTCAGCTTACTTACTCTCAAAACAATGATAGCTGTGCTGCATTACTCATACCAAATATAAACGTACAAATTCAGAATTGATTTATAAATAGCTAGACATCTTCCATTATTTCACAGTTCGATGTGGGCACTTGCCTCTGAAGCAGAGCCAGAGTAATGGAAAAGAAGGAGGGAAAAACAGCAATTATCAATCAAATACCATGCAACAGATTGGAGCATTTAAAAAGACTCATTCATACAAAGATCTATGGCAGCATTTCAGTGCCTCTGATTAGAATCTGGGAATTGTAAATTGTGGCTAATTAGGCTGTCATGGGTTCATTAAGGGCTTCAGTGCCTCCCCTTTTCCTCACCTGCATGTATGTTAAAACTCATTAGCCTCCTTGTCTGAGATTCCACTTGCATTAATTGCCGCTGATGCCCCAGCTCTCGTGTCCCATGATACTCTTCTCTGCAGAGTTAGAAGCACAAAACTTATCTGAGTGTATATCCTTGTTATATTCCACTTAGAGTTTCCAGTCAGAGTTTGGCTGGTTAGAAGCTGTGGGTGAGTGGATGCCTTAACGACACAGGGGTTTAGACAAATTAACCAATTCGTACATATTTTACGAGGTGGCTAAGAATGCGGGACTCTGGGTGAGGGACTGTAGATGCAGCAGGCTCAGACTCCAAGTCTGCAGCTTCATAATATTGCTCCCGTCTCAGTGCATGCACTGATATTACTGAGTGATGATATTACTGCGCCGAGGTCGAAGTGCTGCGAAGTGCTCTTCCGCCATACATTATAGTCATCATTTTTATCCGCTTAGGTAATCACCACATTTCATTTTGTGTCACCATACTTACTCGTGTAACTACTCATGTAACCGTCTTTAAATAGGAAAAACATGGAAGTGTTTGGTAGCTTCTAAATTCCCTGTTTGGATCCTAAGGAATAAATGGTGCTAGGCTAAACTCAAGCATAGTGGTGCCGCACGCTACAGCGATTGAGTGCACTCAGTGAGACGGGAGAGGTACGTATCGACTCGTCTAAGTTGAGGGAAGAACATAGTGGAATATGGAAAAACGGTGGCGTTTTCCTTTAAGAAAACAATAACAACACTGATTTGCACACATGGTTTTATTGATTGATTGATTTAGCTAGCTAGCACCCTTAAATTGACCATTTTATTTGATTTTTTTCCCTGTTTCAGGATAGTGGCTAGATGTTTTATGGCTGTGTTTATTCTTGTGGTGCGCTTAGCCAGTCAGTGTTCCCATAATGTTATTTTTCTTCTGCTCCACAGAAATTATTCACATGGCATTAACGGCGTAGGTGGTTGTCTCAAAACAACCTGCCAGCAAAACTGAACACCCATGAGCAAAGATGGTGGATTTCAATTGGGTGATACTGCGCCAGCCAAGCAACTGCCACTGAGATGAAATGTGAATGCTAACTGATAGCTTTCATCAGGTATTGTAGGTCTGTTGGTCTGTTCCAGTCATATCTGTCTTTTTCCTGCCTCTCCGCCTGAACCCCCCACCTACCCCACCCCCTGCCTTTCTCGCTCTCTACAGCATCAGTGTGGTTTGACAAGGATGAAATGCTTGTCTGTCCTGTCAGGATTTGAGCTAAACTTAATGATCCAAGGCAAACATCTAATCCACTGTGCTGCGGAGTGGTACATGTGACAAATGCACCCGGTGGAGAAGACGAGCAGTGCCACAACTCATGCCACACGTCTGATCCCTGCCCATGTCTCTCCAACACTAATGGCATTACACTGCCTCCTCCTTTAGTGGCGTTCATCCTTTGCCATTTATCTTTGCATGATGCACGATGTACGTTAGTTGGCCTATTAATACTAAATGCCAGCTTGTCACGCACATCAGGGAGAAAAGTTGGCTCTCAAACTTTAAATAAGAAGTATTTTTCTTCTTTTCTTTATATATATAGGAAGGAAGAGGAAGACATTTTTGAACTACTGGGAAAAAAATAATACTCGGAGTACCCAGAACGTTATCAAATATCAGGAGGCTGGTACTACTGCTTCTCAAAAGTATCCAGGTTGTTTTTATCCAATCGCCTGAGCCATAAATTTGACAAAATATGACATCATAGCAATGCGAATTGGCTCATGGCACCCCAAGAATGTTTCAAGGCCTTTTTAAAAGTTTTAAAAAAATGATTCTTTGCTAAATATTTGCTCTATACTTATTGCATCATATTACAATTTGTGTGTGTGTATATAATTATATAAAAAAAAGTCTCTAAAGAAAAATGTCATGTATTGCTGATTGTCAGACACATTTGATGAATGAAAACAGAGCTCTGTTGCACTTGTAGTTTCAAGTGTTTTATTATTTTTCTTTCGCTTCCTTTCCCTTTCTGTCTGGTTAACCCTACAATATGTGTTCAGATGTGATTTAATAAGTGGAGAGGTCCCACGGGCGGCCTCGCATTGAGTTTTCCTGTGGGTCCTTTCTGTGTGTATGACTCTGCAGTGGCAGGGGGGCTCCCTGGCCCAGATTAATTACCCCCCTCTAATTGGTTTAGTGTCTCACAGCTGGGCCATGCAGACAGCATGCTGATACATCCAGTTAAATGACGCCCATCCGTCATCGCTGGCTATTAGAGCTGGGAACTGGGACCCAAGTGGTCTGTTTTCCATATATTAGTAAACATTGCAGCTGAGACTTTTCTGTAAGAATTAATAAGACAATGCCAAACTACTTAATAAAGAATTTCAAGAGTTTTATTCAGTGCCCACTGACTTCTACTGTATTGTCTGGACAGCTAATACAATGTTAAGGAATTTGGGTTCTAGCATTCTTCAAAATAATCTTCTTTAGTTTTTCACTGAATGAATGAATGAATGAATGAATGAATGAATGAATGAATGAAAAATTAAATGCAAACAGGTTTGGAGGGACATGAGGGTGAGTAAATAAATTTTCTGTGTGGACTATCCCTTTAAGAATGGGCAAGGGTACAAACTTATAATATCCAAACTTCAGCCACAGCCTTAACAGAAACAGGTGAGTGGAAAGACTGCCTGGCAGATGATGTAATAAATCTGAGATGTTGATTAAGCACACAGATATTGTGCTGGGTGTGAAGTTATGGAGCCAAATGGATAAATATAAGTGGGGGAATTGAATTGTGACAGACCTGATTCGAACGGATGTCATGTCAAATAAAACAAGTGAAGCGCATTATGAGGAAATCTCCCTGTATCCCCCATTCTTGTGTCTGGAATAAAGGCAAAGAGATTGGACTGTGAAAAGACCGTAGAGCCACTTATTAACTTGCAAATGCTCTATACAGTCCCACAGAGTAACAACTTATTAAAGTGCAAATATACGATGCACACCTATGGACTCATTTCTAGAGTGCGATGGAATATTGTAGAGCTCACTGTGTCTCTTTTTTTTCTATCCTTCACTCTTTTTTAACTCTTTGTCTTTTGTTCCCTATCTACCCGTTTCCCTTTATCTAATCAATCTCATTAAACACACATTGTGTTATGCTGGTTTCTAAATGACAATGATTTTCATGCCTAAAACTTCACTTTTTCAATGTCACTGACATCATGCATATTTATTCAAAGTGTACATTTCCATGTCAATGTTCAGAAGATACTTCTGCTGAAATATGAATCATAAAAATGCAAATAAAAGGTTTTTGTTGCTATCATTATCACTTCAGCGACCCTCTAGTGGTCTAATCAATTATGCAGACAGAACGTAACCCCCGGGCACAGACCCCGACACCAGCAGCACAAACTTTCAAGTCACCAGGCGCTTTGTCTAATGACAGAAATTTCACAACATGAAGACGAGGCCCATCAGCATCTCAAAAACATTGTGGTTCCACATCATTAATTTTCAGGGTCCTCTGTAGTGGGAGAAAACAAATTCAAATTAATTAGGATGCTGAAAATGAATATGAGAAATTAATAAAATAAAATGAAATAAAGGAGAGAGAGAGAGAGAGAGAGAGAGAGAGAGAGAGAGAAGGGGGGGGAAAGTGTTTGTGCTAACGGACATGAAACAAAATAATGATATCATTTTTTTAGGGGAAGGATGCCTAACTGTGTTGTTGGCAACTTCAGATTCAATTATAATACAGGGACCTCCGCTCTACCTGTTCAAATGAGGTTTAGATGAAAAAATGTAATTAGAAATTATAACCTTTGAGAAACTTGTAGACTGCAAAAATTGTCCCTGCTTTCCTCTAGGTAGACACAGTGTGATTTGTATGTTTGTGTAAGCGATGCTCATGTGCATGGTAATGTTGCCTGCAGGTGCACCTTGTAAACTCCTGCTTGAAATTTGGGTAGTCGTTACTAACTTGCACCCCAGTGCAGGTTGTACCAGTGGACCCTGTTTGAAATTGTTTAATTTATATGTTCGTTCTATTTATTTATTTGTGCTATTTACACAATGTTTAATTTTTTTTTTCAGGTTTGTAGGTGTCCAGGTACAGAAACCGAATAATCAAATGTAATAATCAAAAAGATGCAGCTCCCTGCATGCGCAATGAACACGGCGTGCGAGTACTCAGTTGAGTTTTTCCGCGTCTTGTGTTTGAATGCTTTAAACTTATTTGATTTTTTAAACTGGCAAGGCCTAAAAACATGTGCTAATGATAAGCTTCCGTGACGATGCGCAGCAGTGGCCTGTCAACTGTCCTGAGCTCTTTTTTAGGCTGGCCTCAACCAGTCGGTTGAGATCGCAAGGGAGGCCCCCCTCAGCCGTGGTTCCCTATAATCATCACCACCTTTCACCCCACTAGCGACGGCCCTGCTAACTTATGTATCTGTCTGAAATTGTATTTTTATATTTTTATTTATTTTTAGTTTTCAGAACAGAAAGATACTTGGTTGCCAATGAAGAGATATGCTTTTGGTTCCTAGATGGCTACTAGAAGGGTATAAATGAACCCCGTGATGTCTATAATACCTGTGCTCTGTCCCAAAATGCCTACTTATATTATGCCCTGGAAGTACATGATTTTGAGTGTGTAGCTGAAGAGTAGGCAAGTTTTCGGACATACTACCACGTATAATTGCGTCTTTAACACACATACTGTTGCATAGTTTCCTGTGTCCTTTCACTGTAAACTGGCTTGTCAGTCATCTTGTCACAGTTAATGTCCTCATATTCACACTTCACATAATTAATATACACTACAATTCTTCCTAATGTATTTTTTGTTTTGTTTTGTTTTGTTTTTTTTGCCGCAGAAACCTCTGGGAAATATGTGATTTGCTGATATCACCACAGATACAGTAAATACAGTCTGAAATAAACAGTGTTTCAATGTTAATAAAATAATAAATGTATACCCTTTGACAACTTAATAGAAAATAAAATTGCAAATATTCAAATTAGGTTACCATTCCTTTTCATATCTTTTGATGCTAACTTAATAAGGTTAGATTAGCTTGCTAATTTATTAGCATACCAAGCATAGGCAATGCATGACAAAATGTTAGCTTAGCAGGCTTTTCAGTTAGCATGCTAACTGAAAACCATGGGTCTCGTTTACTAATAATAACGTGGATTATTTTGCATTTGTACGCATAGGAGAATTCTCACAAAAAAATAAAAAAATCCACTTAATTCACAGCACGTGCATATGCACATGAATTTATGTGCTAATTTGAATTAATTTGGAGTATTCTAAATGAGTGACCGCATACACAAGTTTATTCATTAGCATAAAAAACACCCAAACCATCTTCATATATTGGCTTTCTGCACAAAGTTTCCTTTACAGCCTTTTGTCACTCTCAGCAGACATGTGACCCTCTCTAAAGATTTGCTCTTTATTTTTATTTTTTTTTCCTATTCAACAAGTTTGTTCTGTAAAATGTCCTGTTGTTCTGTAAAACTTCGATCAGAATGAATGTACGTACTTGGCATCTTTACATTCATTACTGTTTCTTTCCTCTCTCTTTTTTACAGATATCATCTCAGAGTTTTAATTGGGGATCTGAGAAGCCCAGCTTGTCAAAACTGGTGTCTGGCCCATGGGGAACGGATGGCTCATCTCCAGTATGTGCTCCCAGCTGAAAGCAGTCAACAAGCTCTGCTGTAACTGAGCCAATTTTTCAAAGCGTTCTGCTGATGTGATTGGTATTGTCCTCGGGCTGGATGGGTCCACTCTCAGCGACGTGGGAGGGGAAGGTTAGTCTGTCTTACCTGAGGATAGTAAGACCTTTCTGTAATCTACTCAGGGAGAAAATATGGAGCTCAATTTAAGACTCACCCCATGAAAATCACACCTCCAGCTGTCTTTTCAGCTTTGAAGAGTGAATCTTTTTTTATTATTATTATTTTTTTTTAGAATAGTGTGCCTCTTTGAAACTTCCAGAGTGAAAGAGGTTTTGACTTTATTTTTGTTTTACCTTAAAATCCATTCAGATGTCATAAGTAAATTGTAAACTGTAATGAAATACAATAACGTGCAGATTATTCAAAGCCATGAAATCATGCCATCATTCTTTTAGTTATATATGCTGAAGCAAGCTGTGGGTATATAGTACATGGTAATAGTTACAATTTTATTGTAATAAATCATTAACCCATCTTGGGTTAGTTTGCATAAGGGCCATTGACAAGATTAGCTGTTTCATCTCTGCACTGAAATCTATTGCATCTGCAGCAGTATATACAGCATCTATAACTAGATGTGAATCTGGCATCTGATTTATTTATTTATTTATTTATTTATTTATTTATTTATTTATTTTGCCATTAAGACTTTACACAACTTTTGGAGTTGAGATATAGCTACCTTAACTCGGCAATGTTTAGTAATATTTCATGTTACAGAATGTATACTGATTGGGACCTAGTTGTGTGTCTGGTTGTCACTACGATTGTCAGGAGTATGAGAAAAATATTAAATTAATATTGACTGAGCAGAATTAGTCTTATTAAAAACATGATTTACGTTTATTCAACCTATGAATCATTTCATGATTCATTTGTGTAACATTTTGGAAAATGTTGCCGGTATTGTTAATTCTGTCCATGCATTAGGATGAATGTCTGGCACACACAATTTCTGTATTTTTTTTTCACAAAAAAAAAAATAAAAAAAAAAAAAATGTAAAATTTAAAATACACAAATGCTTCAATAATACACAAGTGTTTTCCTGACCATATGTAATCAGAACACATAATATTACACACCGGCCTTTTATTGCGAACAAGATGAAGCTGGAATCTGCTGAAAACTAGAAGACACACAGCTCTTCATAAATTCAGTTTATATGGAGTAACAATGAACACCTAATTAGCATGACAATGACATCATTAACAAGCACTCAGTCCATCTGATTATTTAATTAGGGTTAGAGGAAATGAGGAAGGGAGTTAAATAAAGAAACCTGTTAGTCTCTCCCTCTCGACTGTTTTGTCAAAATAGTGCACTTTGTGCCGTAGCAATCAAGGGTTCATCACATCACGGGTTAAGACGGTGGCACACATACCCCCAGCAGAGGCCAGATGACTGCTCATTATCCACACAGCTGTAAATTACGACCATTCTGGACAGAATATCAATTATGCACTTCTTAAAACAGTCGCCAGATTAAAGACTTCACAAAAGGGCACTTGCAGCAATCAGGCCAGCTGATTAGGTTTTCATATTGTGGATGAAAGACTCGCTGCCAAAAAAGAGCTGATCATTCAGTCATTCAGAGATGAGGTTCTTTTGTCAGTCTGGCCTCGGCATATGCTGCCAAGTTCGTCTTCATTTGTCCTCCTGCTTTTAAAAAAATGCAAAGTGCTGTTTTTTTTTTTTTTTTTTTTTTTTTTTTGATAGTCTAAAAATAACCAGAGGTTGTGTTTGGTATCTTATGGGAATATTTGTATGCAAATCAAGTTGGTGATGGCTTGTTTAAGTCTTATATGCATGGCAGATCTCATGAGTGGACCCAAAGATGATGGCAAGTCATAAAATGTAATGTTTGGTTTACAGCATGGTTTACAAATTAAAAAAAAAAAAAAAAGTGAGCTAAATCTCACTTGGATTAACATGCCCAGCTAAATTGGAACAACTTGTTTTGCATAAAATAAGACAGGAATGGCATTTATCTCTGCAGTAGATACCAAGTCATGTATATTCAGGGTGGTCCAGAAAGTGCAGTGCTAGGGATCGGTAAGATTTACATTTTCTTACTAAGGCAACATTTATTTGAAAAAGTAATATTATTGTAAAATATTCCTAGAATTATTAATTTATTTCTGTGATGCAAAGCTGAATTTTCATCAGTCATTACTCCAGTCTTCAGTGTCACATGGTTTTTCAGAAATCACTTCATTATGCTGATTTAGTGCTCAAGAATAATTTCTTATTATTCGTCCTTGTTATTAAGGTGATGCTGCTAAAAAGAACATTATTTTGTGTATTTGGTGTAATGAAAGGTGTTTATGTGGTTTAAGGTTAAAAAACACATTATTTTCCACTTACTGTACATTATTGTTTCTCCTCTATGCCCCGCCTTCTGAAACGCATCGATTTTTACAAGGCTCATCTCTCTGAAAGCGATGTGTGCTGTGATTGGCCAGCTATCCAGCGCGTTATGATTGGCTGAATGCCTCCAGCGTGTGATGGAAATGTTACCTCTTAACATTTTGTGATACCCTGTCCGGCCGGAGCGACGCGACAAAAACATAAAACCCATTATAAACGTGATATAAACATGATTTCTAGTTGTGTTTTTTTTATTATTTTTTTTGAAGGCAAAAACAATGTAGTTTTGCTTTCTCAACGAAACAGCATCACACACCACGGCCTTGAGTGAGTAGAGGCCGGAGACATATTTTTGCATTTGATTGTAAAGTTTTTCATTTCTTATTGGCATCCACATATAGTATACAGTTATGTTTATTAATAATAATAATAATAAACTTTTTTTTATAAAGCGCCTTTAAAAGCAGCTTCTCAAAGCACTGAACACAATATAGACAATACAATAAAAAACAATACAAAATCAACAAGCAAATGCAAGTTTAAAAAATATGTACGATGGACGAGAGAGCTCAACATGCTGCAAATTGAAAAAAAACACCTGCAAATTAAGAAAACAACTTAATCAATTTGACAAAACACGCCCTACAGATGCGTACAACCAAATAACAAAACTCACTGCTAATAGAAAAAAAAAACACCTGCAAATTAAAAAAACTACTTCAAATTGACAACACATGCTGGAAATGCTCACAACACAACCAAATAAAGAAACGCACTGCAATTATTTACAACACAACCAAATAAAGAAACACACTGCAAATACTCACAACCAAATAAACAAACCCGCTGCAAATACTCACAACACAACCAAACAAAGAAACACGTTGCAAATAAAATTCTTTATTTGGTTGTGTTGTGAGCATTTGCAGCGGGTTTCTTTATTTGTTTGCATTGTGAGCAATTGCATCACCTGCTGTTAAACTGATGAAGATGTTTTCTTGATTTACTGGTGCTTTTTCTTTTTGCATGTGTTTTCTGAAGTTGCAGCGCATTTAGCTCTCTCGGCCAATGTAAATATGTCTTAAGTTGAACTTTAAAAATATCATAAGTCTGAACTTCCCTGAGTTCAAGAAGCAGAATTACAAAGGAAAGGAGCATAAGAAGAGAAAGCCCCACTACCCATAGATCTTAAACGTGTTTGAGGAACAACCAGCAAGTTTGACTGAAAGGAGCGCAATCTATGATTAGGAGTGTACGGATGGAACAATTCTGTTAAGTAATGGGATGCCAGGCCATGCAATGCTTTAAAAGTAAGCATCATAATTTTAAAATCAACTCTAAACCTGACCAGGAGCCAATGCAAGGATTCTAACACTGGAGTAATATGACTGTCAATCCTAGTCCCAGTTAAAATCCGGGCAGCTGAATTTTGCACATATTGCAACTTATTGAGTGTGGATTTAGAAACTAAAACGGCTAAAAGGTGTTACAGTAGTCTACCCATAAGACGAAGGAAGGAATTGATCAGGATTTCCGCGACTGTAAAATTTAGCATAGGATGCAATCTTGCAATATTTCTGACGTGAAAAAAAAAAAGATGTTTTAACAGTACTCTGGACAAAAGAATCAAAAGACAGATTTGCATCAAACATAATTCCAAGGGTCCTCACTCGACTCTGGATTTCCAAAACAGAGCCATCAAGAGTCAGGGACAGAGGACCAGCTTTAGGAATTGTTTAATTGCCTCATGTCTGTGGTTATGACCTCAAAGTCCAAGGTGTGTGTTTTTCTTTTTTTCAGTCAGGTTGTAGAGGACTGTTGGCAGATATCTTTTGTCTTGCAGGCAGCCCATGCAGAGCAGCAAATAAGCTCGCTGGCATGATAAAAGGTGACTTGGTAAATGATTGGTTCCAGCCATTAAAGTCTGTCCACTCTGTTTGTATCTGCCCTCTTCCAGCTCCGGTTATCACATGTATAGTAAAGGTCAGGTGGAGTTTAACAGCACTCTGTGTGGCCCCTTCAGGGCAGCACCCTGGTTATTTCCAAATATACAGGAACGTATCAAAGACAAGCTCCATACTGACTCACATTAATGGCTGTCCCATTGCATTAGGGTGATCAGTTTCCACCCTAACCCATATAACATGGTATAAAAAGAAATATTGTTTAATTTCTTTGTGTAAAACATTTTAATGATGAAAGATTACAGAATAGCACTTTAAAAAGACTTATTCTCTAAATCTTGGAATGTTCAGTTTGGCATTTAACCCTCAAAAATGGAGATCCTCAGTGGAAATAGCTGACTAATGTGTTGATTTCACAGGTCATAATGTAATGCTTGGTAGAGCAGTGTCTGACCTGTGCTTTCACAAAGTAGTCACTCTGCACTGATCTCCTCTCATATATACCCACATTTTCATCCCATTGTTAGCAGGTGGGTCGGACCTGATAACAGAAGGTCTTTACCTGTCTTACAGCTTAGGAGAGATAGAATAATACAGTACATCACTGCTCTCTCTCTCTCTCTCTCTCTCTCTCCCTTTCTTCCCTCTTTCACTCTCAATGGCTTTTCATTTAAGATGGTGGATACTTGTAATATCCTTGTTGATGTTATCAGAAGGTCTCTAAGGGCTTTTTCCACTGCTGGATAAAAACGTCAAAAAACAATGTTTTATTCTCTCTACTTGGGTTATTCAGTGTGAGCATGTGTTCTTTTCCAATAAATATATTTTTCTGACATAAAACATCCATAAAAGGGTGGTATCTGTAAGGATTTAATTATTTAGTAAACAGCATTAATAATCATGAGTAATTACCCGAAATAGTACTTAACATATGTATGTTTCATTTTAAATTATAATATATTTTCAAATATCAAATTAATAATCTATATTAATTAATAATATATATTTAGCACCACAACTGTTTTCAAAATTGATAATAATAAGAAAGATTTCCTGAGCACCAGATCAGCTATATACTATATTTTTACTATATTTTTGAGCAAATAAATAGAGCCTTGATGAGCATAAGAGACTTTCAAAAACATTTTTCAGACATCTGGTTCAATATATTTCAGTTAGTCTAGTGAACAAACCTTTCTTTCTCTTCCTCTCATTCTCTTTATTTGATTCACTGATTCTTTCTATTTTTCATCTGTATGTCACCTTGCTTTGTCTCTCTCTCTCTCTCCAGTTTTCCCCACTGATGAATATGTGGCACTTCTCTATGATGGGCCAAAAGCTCAGCTGAGAGCATTATAATAGGGCTTTCCCTCCTTATTAATAAAAGGAAGGCCTTTTCAGGCCTGCTCATCTTGAAGAGGCATTCAAATAGCGTTTGGCAGTGGCCTGGTCTTTGTTCTGCTCTAGCGTCTTCCCCTTCCAGGACATCCAGAGAGATTTACTCCGGCTTATCTCCAAAGGACCAGGATGTGCCTCCACGGCTGAGCGAAACAATTACTCACAGTGGCTTTCTATCTGTACAGTGAGCATTTCCACTTTACACATACACATAAACACACACAGAGGCACACTCACATGAATCAAACACACTTTGACTCACACAGAGAAAACAACTCAAGTTATTCAATTTGGAATTTTCTTTGTCATGTCAGAACATCAGGAAAAAACAATTTGTAACTTTGTGTTCAAAGAAGGCATGCTATGAAGCAGCGACTGAGAGCCGAGACACCTGCTCTGCCTTTTCATGTTCAGTTGCATGCTATAATATTGCTGCTTTGTAGTTAGAAACAACCTACCTTGTATTTCATTGTTTAGTGGCAACCACTGAAGATTTTCAATTCTTGATACTGACTCAAATTTGTGCATAGCAATAATTCATAGAGCATTTGTGAAACGTTTCTGTTATACAGTATTTACTTCTCCACATGTCATTCCGAACCCGAATGACTTACTATTGTGGAACCCAAAAAGACAAAAGTTGACATATATGCTGGCTGCTCTTTTCCATATAATGAAAGTGAAAAATACATTTACAATGTTTCAGGTATTACGGGTTGGCCTATTGATGAATGTAGATTTTACAACATATAGCCATATAAGCATAACCATTCATTTCATTTTGTTCAATTTCAAAATTATGTAATATTAATCTACAAATCTGCTTAAAATACCAAAATCTACTTGTACCAATAACCACCATAATAATATTAATATGAAAACAATATAAAAAAAAATTATATCCATGATGTGTCATATGCAGAGAGACAAAATACCATCAGGGTAACACATACAACACTAAAAAAGTGCCAAAATATACTAAATAAATTTACTAAATACTAAATAAAATATATATATATATATATATATATATATATATATATATATATACAGGTCCTTCTCAAAAAATTAGCATATTGTGAAAAAGTTCATTATTTTCCATAATGTAATGATAAAAATTAAACTTTCATATATTTTAGATTCATTGCACACCAACTGAAATATTTCAGGTCTTTTATTGTTTTAATACTGATGATTTTGGCATACAGCTCATGAAAACCCAAAATTCCTATCTCAAAAAATTAGCATATTTCATCCGACCAATAAAAGAAAAGTGTTTTTAATACAAAAAAAGTCAACCTACAAATAATTATGTTCAGTTATGCACTCAATACTTGGTCGGGAATCCTTTTGCAGAAATGACTGCTTCAATGCGGCGTGGCATGGAGGCAATCAGCCTGTGGCACTGCTGAGGTGTTATGGAGGCCCAGGATGCTTCGATAGCGGCCTTAAGCTCATCCAGAGTGTTGGGTCTTGCGTCTCTCAACTTTCTCTTCACAATATCCCACAGATTCTCTATGGGGTTCAGGTCAGGAGAGTTGGCAGGCCAATTGAGCACAGTAATACCATGGTCAGTAAACCATTTACCAGTGGTTTTGGCACTGTGAGCAGGTGCCAGGTCGTGCTGAAAAACGAAATCTTCATCTCCATAAAGCTTTTCAGCAGATGGAAGCATGAAGTGCTCCAAAATCTCCTGATAGCTAGCTGCATTGACCCTGCCCTTGATAAAACACAGTGGACCAACAGCAGCAGCTGACATGGCACCCCAGACCATCACTGACTGTGGGTACTTGACACTGGACTTCAGGCATTTTGGCATTTCCTTCTCCCCAGTCTTCCTCCAGACTCTGGCACCTTGATTTCCGAATGACATGCAAAATTTGCTTTCATCCGAAAAAAGTACTTTGGACCACTGAGCAACAGTCCAGTGCTGCTTCTCTGTGGGGAATGCAGCACCTGTAGCCCATTTCCTGCACACGCCTGTGCACGGTGGCTCTGGATGTTTCTACTCCAGACTCAGTCCACTGCTTCCGCAGGTCCCCCAAGGTCTAGAATCGGTCCTTCTCCACAATCTTCCTCAGGGTCCGGTCACCTTTTCTCGTTGTGCAGCGTTTTTTGCCACACTTTTTCCTTCCCACAGACTTCCCACTGAGGTGCCTTGATACAGCACTCTGGGAACAGCCTATTCGTTCAGAAATGTATTTCTGTGTCTTACCCTCTCGCTTGAGGGTGTCAGTGATGGCCTTCTGGACAGCAGTCAGGTCTGCAGTCTTACCCATGATTGCGGTTTTGAGTAATGAACCAGGCTGGGAGTTTTTAAAAGCCTCAGGAATCTTTTGCAGGTGTTTAGAGTTAATTAGTTGATTCAGATGATTAGGTTAATAGCTCGTTTAGAGAACCTTTTCATGATATGCTAATTTTTTGAGATAGGAATTTTGGGTTTTCATGAGCTGTATGCCAAAATCATCAGTATTAAAACAATAAAAGACCTGAAATATTTCAGTTGGTGTGCAATGAATCTAAAATATATGAAAGTTTAATTTTTATCATTACATTATGGAAAATAATGAACTTTTTCACAATATGCTAATTTTTTGAGAAGGACCTGTATATATATATATATTAAAATTTACTAAATAACAAAAAATTTTACACTTAATACTAATGTTCATTGCTGATAACAAAATAAGAAGAAACTAATTATATAAATTCAGTATTTTATTGACATATACTGTAATGTGAGGTTAAACCATTTGCAGTTTTTCATGATGAAGGTAACTTAAAGTTTATTCCATTTCTTACGCAAATCTATTATATGACATGAATATAGTGCACAGGTCATATGAACTATTAAAGTGCTTTTTGTCCTTTTGCTGCTTGACAACCCAAACCCACATTCACTGAACATAGTTCAAGAGGTCCTTATCTTAAGATTCCATTTTTAGTGCTGCATTTAGGTTCCTACTGAGAGCTCAGAGGTTCATGGCAAGAGATTTTTGCAGACCTTGACTTCTCAGAGTAAGAGAAATTGAGCTTTGTAAGAGCTTTGAATCCTTGGAGCATGGCAAATGCTGGAAATTGATAAGCACATTTAATGCAATTATAATCTGTTAAATCTCTCTTATAATTGAACAGATGGAGGGGAGTGTTTACTGTCCTGCCCCAATGAGATGCAAAAAAATCTCAATGGCCCAACAGAGAGACATTTTTAAAACTGCACAGGAGCTGGACGGGAGGGGGCTGGATCACCATGGAGATGACATCACAGTTGCCAGACGGTCAAATCTCATGCCTGTGCCATCACCTTTTTTGCTTCACATTTTCTTACAACTAAATTGCAGATCACTATTTATCAGCGCAATATGAACAATAACTAATTTTTTTTTTTTTTTTGCATTTCTCAATGGAAATGCTAGTGCTGGTATAGTGCTATTATCTTGATTTTACAGTTATAGATCACTTCACAATCAAAGACCAATCACAATTAATTATGCAAATGCATGTGCAAATATTAGAAAAGGCATCATTGCTGTCAGTATATTGCATGTACATAAAAAGTAATATTGTGAAATATTTAAATTTAAAATAACTGTTTTCTGTTTTAGTGTATTTTACATATTTTAATTGTAATAATATTTCAAAATAGTATTGTTTTGTGAATTTTTTATTAAATAAATGTAGTAAAAAAAAAAATATCTAAATGATTCCAAACTGTTGACTATTATGTTGGATTCGGAGTACTGAAGAAAGTAATTATTTGTTTAATACTTTGGGTTTTAGGTTTAGGATGAAACCTAATGACAACATTTGAGGAATTTCTCAAAATATTTTAATAGAGATTTGCATTAGCGATGCAATTTGTGCTTTTACATTTATTTTTGGCTGTCAAACATATGGCATAGTAGATTCACCCAGGCTTTGGCATTATGCGTTTATTCACACTAGTTTTCTGACTGAATTTCATAAATCTGATGCTGGAGCTCTGAAAGACAGGAATGGAGTTGTGTCTGAAAACACATTTTGATGAGCGCTCAAAAGTGCTGGCACGTAAATGAAGCCTTTGAACCTTTCCGGAGAGAGCAGCCTGAATGCCTAATCAACGCCGGGCCTCTAAAACACGCAACAGGCTCAGGATAAGAGATAAACACTTGCAAGCTCGTGGCCATCGTCAACACCAGCTTTCACACGAAGACAATGGCCCTCTGATCAAAACAAAATTGCGCCTGCCCTGTTCTCTCTCTCCACTGGCAGCTGAAGCTTCTCCTATCATTTTAATTAATCCAGTAATATTTCCAAAGCCTGCACTGTATAGGCCTCTAATGAGAAATCTCATCAGAAGTCGGCAGAAGCAGGCAATTTGAGCTGGAACCGACGTGATGTTCTACCTTTCTCTGTCTTTTTTCAGCAGGCATCCTTTCAGAAAGTTTTTTTTCATTTCCACGAAGCACGTGATCTGGCCCTCCATTAGTGTATGGGCCGCTGTCGTGGTGCTCATTTAAGCATCGGGAATGTTTTTTGGTGTGCATGTGTGTGTTTTCAGTCACCTCTTTCGACTTGTTGGCCGTTGTGTACTGATAGCGATCTCATTGACTTTAATCAGCCATCCGTCAATGTGACAGTGCTGTAAGAATAAAGGTTTTGAGGTACAAGTTAATTAATCTGCCTGCTCCTGTTGGCTGGCATTGCTCATTCATGGAGCAAATAAAGGCAGTCATGAATGTAATTGTTTGTTTTCTCTGCAGTTTTGGGAAAATACGAGTTATATTTGTGGCTTTGATATCTGCCGAGGTTGCCCTTTGCTTGCACTCACCCAGGACACTTTTTGGCAGTAAATGATGCGTGTTACAACAAATTATTTTTTAATCATAATCTTTAGCTCATCTGATGCATAAATTACAGCACACTGATTTGGTGGGATTTATATAACCATACACAGAAGTATCAGCGTAAAATGTGTTGATGTAAACAAGTACACTATATATTAACTGTGTCTTTTACACTTATGCTTAAA
Source organism: allo-octoploid hybrid of Carassius auratus x Cyprinus carpio (assembly GCA_024542945.1). Taxonomy (NCBI): domain Eukaryota; kingdom Metazoa; phylum Chordata; class Actinopteri; order Cypriniformes; species allo-octoploid hybrid of Carassius auratus x Cyprinus carpio. The sequence continues at coordinate 12,166,114 of CM045060.1, read as the reverse complement.
TAATAATAATAATAAAGTAACATTTATTTAATAATAACAGTGATTTTTTTATTAGTATTATTATTAGTCGTAGTATATATTAATATTAAAATATATTTTTTCCTATATTCATTTTTTTTATTGTTGATGGAAAAAATTAATAATTATGTTTACAAAAAATACACAGAAAAAGTATATTTCTAAAATACCTATGATCTTTTACATAATCTTGCTTTATATTGCGTTACCCAGAGAAATGTTGTGTTCTCTTGCAAAACATTTGAGTTCTTTTGCAAAAATAATAGGTTTTCCCCAGTAATCCTGCGTTTGCTTGAAAATAAACATTTGCATTCTCTCGCAAAATGATCATTTTCACCCAAGAATCTCGCAAAAGCGCTAAAATAATCTCCCATATCAAATAAAACTCCCTCCTCATCTTAAGTTTTGTGAGCAAACACAATGTTTCACAGGGAGCACAAAATCAGGGTGGGTGAGTGCAAAGTTTCTCATTGAAATGCTTTTATTTTTTTATTTTTTATTTTTTTAATCATTACCATGTCCCTTTTGGAGCTCCGTATAAAAGAGAAATGTTATGTCCATATTGATTTTGTAGATTTTTAAAGATATTTTTTCCTATTAACTTTGATGTGATGGGCGTTGTGACAGAAAACATCTTCTTATATGTAGCAAATAACTTGCCTTATTTGAAGCTACATCTTCGTATCTGAATCTCTTTTTGTTCGTTTTCTTTTAAAGACATTTTCTCAGATTTCATTGTGATGCTGCTGGATGCCAGCTTGTCTCTTAGAAAGTAGTTCCATATGGATCCTTTATCAATAAACTTTGTACCTGACTTTCCGGCGGTTGTCGGTTGGACACTAATTTATTTTGCAGTCAGGGTAATGTAATGGTTGGCATAGTAATCTTGTTCTTGGCGGCTGAGGACAGTGCTCCGGGGCATTGTCTGCACACTGAGGCACACGGCAGCTCTGGCTTTAAGGTGATAAGGGACTGACTCAAGCCAAGTTCAAAGCTCAACATAACTGGAAAATAGGAAAGTCATTTCAGCCAATCAAACAAAATTCAACATACTGGACCCCCGCACAAATGTTTTATATTGAAATTTGGAAGCACATCCAACAAAAACAGAAAAGGAAAGGAAGCTGATTTCTTGACTTTTATTTTGGCGTGACTAAAATACATATAGCCTTATGGCTCATTCAAGTCAAGAAGTTGTGTTGGAATAATTGTAATTGCGAATTACTGCTTTTTACTGTCTGCCTGTCTTTCCAAGTTGGAGGGATGTCAAAGTCAGTCAAAGAATCAGGGCGGAAGCATTTTTGTATGTGTTTTGTGTTTTGCTGATAGAGAATAACGATGGCCAGAAACACTACTAATTTAACTGGTTTCTGAATAAACAGACCAAAATCACCTGAACACAATGGCATGTTGTAATTAAGATTTCCTGAATAGTAATATGGAACCTCCCAGGAGGATTTTATTTTATTTTATTTTATTTTATTTTATTTTATTTTATTTTATTTTATTACCAAAGCTAGATTTATTTCATCACAAATACAGTAAAACTGTATAATATAAAATGGTAATATTGTGAAATATTATTTAAATATAAAATAATTGTTTTTAATTTTAATATATTTAAAAATAATAATAATAATTTATTTCTGTGATGGCAAAGCTGAATTTTCAGCAGCCATTACTTCAGTCTTCAGTGTCACATGATCCTTTAGAAAATATTCTAATTATTTTTTCACTCACCTTTACTTTTAGTACCTGACAGTCTTGCATATGACATGTGGATAAGCATAACAATTGTGATTGTACTGCTGCAATATCCTCAATTTAACTGTTGTATATTTAGCCTTCCTGTTGTAGTAATGACAAAACTGACCCTCAGAAGAGCTTATTGCACCCCTGCATTTAACATTCTCACAAGTTCACTCATTGTTTCTCAACACTGTCACACATTTGGTAATGATCGGATGATCTGTGCTTTGTAATTTGATTTAAGATACTCTATTTGATTAATGCTCAGCACAAACACTAATGTGAAATAATCAAGTGCTATGTGTGGGTGTAAAGTGCCATGGCAAAATAATTGCTTCTGTGGATTTATGAACATGTAATCATGACTTTTCATCATAATTAGTTCTTATTTCCATGCCATGGGTATTGCTCAGATCCATTTAAGACTCCTTCAATGCATTTTGTGGAACAACATGTGTTTCCTGAAGACAAATGTGCTATTTACGCGCTGAATTAAATGCGTCATGGATTACTATGAATTGAAATTGTGTAAACAAATGATACAAGGAGATGTTCATTGTGCAAGCCAAGTGCAATGTTGTGAACCAGTATGCTAAACATTTTTAGAGGCTGTTTCTTATTGCTTTTTAAGAGGTTAAGGGTAAAAACTAAATAAATATGACATGGTGTGAGCATTTGTTGCTGTTGAATGTGGTGAAATGTTGTCAGTTATCCAATACGCTCAACCAAACTGCAATAGATTCAAGATGATCAGATTATAGGGTACATTGTGTTATTAGAAATCAAAAGAATAGCCTACTTATTCACTTTCACAATCCATTTTACAGTAACTGTGTCCTGTGGTCCTTCATCATCCTCTGCAAATTTGGTTCAGTATTTCTGTTGAATAATTTAGTGATCGGCTGAATTGTGTAATATTCAATTAATTATTAGTCGGTAAATTTAGTAATTTAAACAGATTAACCAATTTGCCTATTTGCTTCTAGTTTAAGCTGTGGACCATTACTGCTTTAATTAAAGTTCATTCAGAGATTACCGCTTTTAATATGCACGCTCACCAGCACATCAGTTCACATTTTATGGAGTTCAAAATTAACTTTACACACTGAATTATTATATTCAGAATATTTCCTAAACCCTTTCTTACATTCTTAATGGAGTTTTTGCAACAGTTCACATTTTTAATAGGTTCCTTCAGTAGCTATTGACAGTGATGGACAGGGAAATGGTAAATAAATGTTGGTTTGTCTCTGTAAACATTTAATTACCCTGTAAATAATGTTTGCTTCACAGCCTGAAATTACTTGTAATATGTTGCCATTCAACATAAATTCAGGATGTGTTTTCTGTGGTTGTCATCTTAAAGGGATACTCCACCCCAAAATGAATATTTTGTCATTAATCACTTACCCCCATGTCGTTCCAAACCCGTAAAAGCTCTGTTTACTTACAATTTAAGATATTTTGGATGAAAACCTGGAGGCCTGAGACTGTCCCATAGACTGCCAAGAAAATAACTGTGTCAAGGTGAAAGTCGTCATCAGAATACTCCATCTGCCATCAGACGTGCAATCTGGGTTATATGAAGTGACAGGAACACTTTTTGTAAGTGAAGAAAACAAAAATAACGACTTTATTCAATAATTCCTTTATCATCGGTCTCCTCTGTGTCTCTCCATATCACCGTATGTAGTACAAGCCATTAGAGATGGTCAGCATAATCACTGGGTTACCAGCATTATGGATGCTCTGTAAAATAAAATGTTTATTGCTACTAAAAATGCTGTTATAAAAATGATCTTTTATGTGAAGAGCTGTACACATGGAAAGAGAGATTGCATGGGGGGAAGACATAATTCATTGTCTTTTTTAAAAAACAAAATGCGAATTAATTTTATGCAAAGAACATATTGACCCGTCATACCTCAGTCACCACCAACCATGCATCTCACAGATTCTACTACATACGTAATATAGCCTAGAAAATGGGCTAATGTCCACAGGCCTGCTTTGTGTGATCACTTTTGATTATGATGCAGTATTGTCCAGTCTTATCTCAGACTATCTCTCGCAGCATCTGCAGCCAGGCAGGAAATTGAAGCTAGGTAAGAGGTAAAGGCCACCACAGTGACGGTGGATGAGCTGCCTGCAGTAATTATTTGAAGTGCTGTTCAAATAGAAGCACACAGGATTATAGACACTTAAGAATACTCACACTCGCTGATTCACTTTTGATGTCCATCAGAATTGTTCTTTACCGTTAGCTGATGTCTGATCTTTTCAGAAATGCAGCATGGAGTACTTCACGGTGCTTGCATTTCCGATGATAACTTGCTACCCACGCTTGCCCTTTAAGGTTAGGGCTGTCTGGAGGATTTATTTATTTATTTATTTATTAGACTTGTTCTGAAAGTGCTTTTATATGGGTCACTTTTTTCCAAAAATAAAGAAAGAAAATAAATACTCAGGGGGTAGTCATGTGGAACGATGTTGTCAGTGTGTTATTAAATATACCTATAGTTTGGCTAATGTAACTTATAAATTAAAATGTATTAATTACATAAGATAATAACATTTTAAAATTTGTGACAACTTGGCCTGACCTGCTGTTAATGAAAGAATACACTTCACGTTTCAATACACAAAGACAGATAGCTTTCTGTTCAAAGAATCCTAAATAAAAATGCATCACGGTTTCCACAAAAAAATACAAAATCTAATACAAGTTATTTATTTTATATTAGGTCTATAGCATGATGTATTTTTATTCGGTCTGTTAACAAAAGTTCTATATGAGTTTGTACTGTTTTGTTGTTGTCCATTCAAGCAATTGACAGGATGTAAAATCCAGGATGTAAAAATGAGAGATACTTGTGACATCACCTGTTACTCCAGAAGAAGATGTATCTGCAAAGTGTTCCTCAAGGTCAGTGTAGCCACTCAAAAAAAAAAAGCCACATAGATCTCTCACAAACTGTGATAAATCGTACCTCCACAATTCGAGTCTACGTGTATTTCAGATGCTTTCCAACGATAAACGCAGTCACCTAGCCGGGGCTGCGGTGGGTGATTAAAGCACTTTGTCTTGAGTCATATCCTGCTCTCCTGATTCCCTTCACTGATTTCTGCCCCCTCCCTTCTCTCAGTATCACACCTCCTTCTTACTCGTTTGCAAATAAAAAGGGAATCCAATTCAGACTGCTTCGTCAGAGCAATGCACCAAGCAAATAGGAACCGATCAGATCTGTCTGTCTGTCTGTCTGTCTGTTGATTGCTACTGGGGACCAGATGTGAAGTCTGAAATCTGAAGCAGTCTCAAATTTTGGGTGTGAGTTTGCTGAGAAGAAGACCTGAAGTATGTTATGAGATTTCCGTTTAATTACCGATACATCACTTGGGCTGAATACCAACGTGCCGTGTGAAGTTGTAAACAAGTGAATGAAATCAAGGGTGTTTACTTTTTGGTTAAATGTGTAAAGTCAATATTGCAAGCTCTCGGTTTGAAATCCTTGGTGTAAATTTAAAGAAATAGTCCAGAAATTAGCATTCCATCATCATTTACTCACTCTTATGTTTTTTTTTTTTTTTTTTTTTTTTGTATTTCATTGTTGTTTGTATTTTGACAATGAAAATAAATCATAATCTATACGACTTCACATTTGAAAAATGGATCTCCAGGAACCTTCCAGAATAGAAGATCAAATACCTCAAAGACAGGCACAAAGCATTGTGGGATTTTGATCTGGTCCCAGGAGAGTTGCTCCGTCTCTGAGTTCAAAGTTTCTTGTACTTGTACCAGAGTTTGAGGTGTGAACATCACAGCAGCCCCCCAGAGCCTAGACTGAGTATAAGCCCTCAAAGACCAGAGACAAGAAGAACATGATCTCACGTCAGTACAACACTGCTTCAAAAAGACACCAATTCATAAAAAAGAGAGAAAATCTGATACATGGAGAGAAGGATCAATGATACCTTCCCTAACCTGTTCTCTTTGATCACTGATGTATATCAAGACTTATATGGTTTAATTTAGCTCCTGATTTACTAGCATAAGCTCCTGAGTTACTAGCATAATGTGTCCTTTTATGCAAATCAGGTTACTGTGCAAACGTGCCCACTAAGTTTGAAATGTCCTGGAAATGTTTTGTTTAAAAATGTTATTTATATAAAGCACTGTTGTATGCAATAGTCCTGTCACTCCAATTCAAATTCCGGTTTTGTTTCCTGTTCCAACTTCCAAATTCGTTTTTCACGTGTTGTGAATACGGCTTAATTTATAATAATTGACAAATAAAGGAAGTGTGGAAAAGAATGACAATTCATGATGATTAAAAATTGTGGTGAGTAAATCATTCCAAAAAAAAAAAAAAAAACTGCATCTCAGTTTTAACAAATTTTAAGCAGCAGAATTTTTCAACATTTTTCACCATTGATAATAAATCTTGGGTAACACTTTAGAATAAGGTTCCATTAGTTAATGTTAGTTAACTACTTTAGTTAACATGAACTAAGCAAGAACAATCCTTCTACAGCATTTATTAATCTTAGTTAATGTTAATTTCAACATTTACTAATGCATTATTCAAATCAAAAGTTGTGCTTGTTAACATTAGTTAATGCACTGTGAATTAGCATGAACTGACAATGAATAAATGTATTTTCATTAACTAACATTAACAAAGATTAATAAATACCATAATAAAGGTATTGTTCATTGTTTGTTCATGTTAATTAATACATTAACTAACATCAACTAATGGAACCTTATTCTAAAGTGTTACCAAATCTTGGATAGCACGTCAGGAAAATTACAATGATTTCTGAAGGATCATGTGACACTGAAGACTGTAATAATGACTGCTGAAAATGCATCATCATAGGAATAAATTTCATTTTAAAATATATTCTGATAGTTTTTAATATTTATGTATGTATTTTAATGTATATTTGATCAAAGAATTCAGCCTTGGTGAGGATGAAAGACATTTAAAAATCTTACCAATGCCAAACTTTTGAATGGCATTGTATCTTCATATTTAGCACCTGATTAAACAGAACTCATCCAATGAATGAATGAATTCATCCAATAGGAAAAGCACATCTTTTAAGTGACAATTTCATGTCACTGGAAAATCCTTTGCTACAATTGTGTTTTTGCTCAATACAAGCAATTCATTGAAACTAAATTGCCAGAACATGCATTAAATGTGTGCCTCTCAATATTCCCAGCTGTCTCTGTTGTTATGGCGAACAGTGAAATGAGCAATAAAGTGGTTTGCCTGAAGGCAAAGTGGCCAGGTTTGGGCTGGGCGGCACTCCAAAAGGACTGTGTTTGTAAATGCAGGTCTTTTTCATCTCAGTGTGTTTTAGCTTAGTGGAAGTTCATGTGGGGATCACTTCATTGAGGAGTAGTGTGAAGTCCTCGCTCCTGTGTGTTCTGCAGCAGTGGGGTGTGTGGGAGTGACTGATCTGGCAATCTCCCACACCATCTGGATGTAGTATAATGTTCAAACACACTCATGCCAGCCTCTAAACACTCGACTGTACACTTTGAGTGACTGGTACACCTGTGCAGGGTTGCTCTTGTAGATTGCCAATCACGATGACCATCAGGCCTGAGTCAAAAGGCTGTATCATGAAGTACTGTATAGATAATTAACAAAAACATTGTGCATGTTGACCACAAATGGGCTTTAAATATGTCAGCCTCAATAAATATGTCTGATTCATGAAAGATGACAGTTTTACAGAGCCAGACTTTTGATTGTATCCACTTAATGTCTGGATCCTACAATCCACTGAGACAAGAGGGCGCCAAATAACACAGGTCATTTTTTATGTGACATCTAGGGGCAAATCTGAAATTACCATAAAAAGGCAGATGTGCATGACTAATGGGTCATTTATGTAATGATAGCAGTCTCTGTAAAAAAGGTGTACAGACACAGCATATAGGCAAAATGTTATCATTCGGTTTGAATCAGTGTGATGGCTCTGTCACTGAATAAACATGTTGAATCCATCTCAGCAATTATTAAATCAAAACTCACTTACGCACTGAACTGCAAGTACAAACTTAAAAATGTTTAAAAAGTTAAAAAGCTGTTTGTTTTTGAATCACTAAAAAGAACCAGTTCATAAGATTCATTTATTCGTAAAACTTACTATACTAGTCCCACTGTTTTTATTCGCTAAAAAAAAACTAGGTCATAATTGATTTATTTATTCATTCATTCACTAAAACTTAACTATTTGAAAAGAGTCTTTTACTTGTGAATCGAACTACAGCGGTCATGCAGTTTGACATTCTATGAACAATGTCAGTGCTGGTGTTGTTTGAGGCTAGGGCTACTTCGACTTTGTGTGTTTTTGAGAGTATGTAGTAAATGGCTTGTATTGAAGTTAGACTAACCGAAATTGCCTCAGTCAGTAAAGCGTATACAAACAACATCATCCAATACAAGCTTGAACCCATCGTGTTGTTTCGGGTCCATTTCAGTCATATCCACAAAAGGCTGCGGTGTCTTTCCCAGTCTCTGTTGTCTTGTCTGCTGTTCAGGTGCCTGTGGAGTTGAATTAAATGGCGCCAGTAAAGTGGGCTCTGTTTGCCGGATGAGACAGGCTGTCTCCTTGAATCTTCTGCACCTGGTCTCCCTCTGTCCTCACTGAAGGGCCATGGCCCTATTGCAATGAGGCTTAATCTGGGAGATCACTCTTTATCCTGCAGGTTCCAGGGGCAATGTGGAGGAACATATCAAGCCATCTCTATGGATTAGGCCTTTTGCTCTCTTGTGGGGACAAGTGAAGGGAGGGAAGTCAATCTCCAGGGGATTCTGCTCTACTCCTTCACTTTCTCTCTCTCAGCTATACATGTGTGTGTGTGTGTGTGTCTCACTGTTGTCTGGAGTGTTCTGTTATTGTTACTTCAGTGTATTTATTGCTTCAGCAGTTGTGTTACAGTCTGCTGGCAGTTGATCACATGGATTCTGATTCATCTGAAGGCTTGATGCCTTGATCATATCATAATTATTTTTTTTTTGAACATTCTCTTTATTGTTTTTTTTAACATTGGCACAAAGAAAAAAAAAAATCCAAAAAAATTCAACAAAATTCACTTTGCTGATACAATGTGCAATAATATTCTTCCATATGTAAATGATTTATGTTTGAACTCAGGAAATGATATAGAAGGGAAAAAAGGAAAGAAGAGAGAAAAAAAGGGGGGGGGGGGGGATTGTGAGATTAGGGTTTAATTATTATTAATTATTGCTGTCTTATTAAGATCATATCATAATTATTAAAGGAGCCAAATCCAATGATGTTAGTTTTTATTATTATTATTATTATTATTATTATTATTATTATTATTATTATTATTATTTATTTATTTATTTATTTATTTATTTATTTATTTATTTATTTATTTATTTTTAATGACCACTGTCCATCTGTCCATGATTTTATTTTAATTCTTAATTTTATTTTTATTTATTCTTTGCTGAAGACTGCTGTGTAAAGCTGCTGAAAACTGTTGAGTAAACCAGGGTTGGTATCGAACCAAGAAAGCAATTATACTGTAGTTCTTATTCAGGTCCTGAATTTGAGGTACTAGACAAATATTTACATTTTGAATGTAAAGGAAGTAGAATTAAAATTAACTTAAATTAAAATAAATTTAATTATGACTAATTTATAACTAGAACAGCAAGGTTTGTAGACAGAATAGGTATGGATGTATGGACAGACAGAGACAGACGATGTAGAGATAAAGAGATGCAGAGATAGATAGATAGATAGATAGATAGATAGATAGATAGATAGATAGATAGATAGATAGATAGATAGATAGATAGATAGGTGTGTGGGTGGATAGATGTTGGATGGACAAATAGAGAGAGATGATATATGGGTTGATGGATAAAAAAGAGAGATATAGAGGAAGATGCAGAGATAGTTATAGAAATTGTTATAGAGTTTGATAGATTAGTGAGAGATTGATATAGGGATGGATGGGGGAGAGATATAGAGATAGGGATAGGTATCAAAATAGAGATGGATGGATGGATGGATGGACATATAGATAGAGAGAGATATATATAATGATAAGTCACTTTGGATTAAAAACCATCATCAAAACAGCAACTTCTAACAGTCAGATACAGTTAATTGTACAGCTATCATCAGTTCTTAATTTCTGGCAGTAAATAACATTAGTATCTCAAGGTCACACCAGGAAAAGGTGATGTGTGGACTGTCCTAATGCTCTCCTCAACGTAAAACAACCTGTCAACCGTGATCTGATACACATATTCATTTACAGAGGGATCTATATAGCATTTCTGCGCTTATAGTTGTGTATGATGAAAAAAAGTGAGCATGTTAAAGAAAATAGTGTCTGTCTGTATATACGTCTTTGACAGGGTCCTATGCTAGATTCACTCCAGTAGAGCGCTACTGCAGGCATCGATGGAGGCGAGGTAAAGAAGAGACGGCGCACTGATTTCTCCTCCACCAGTGACAGCACAGAGTAATGACTGGTAATGCTTCAGTGTGATTACTGCACGTCATTTTTCTTTTTTCGCTCGTGTTCACTCTCCTAGAGATTGTTTTATCTGTGAAAGCGTGTGTACTCATGTGTGCGTGATTCGGGGTGTCTACGAGAGAGAGAGAGACCGATGTTACAATGCACAACACGGAGTAACGACAAATGACAAAAAGTGAACAAAGAAAACAAATAGAATCTGAGAGACTGCAATACAAAGAATTTATGAAAAAGAAACATTTGATGTGACCCTCTCCCCAAGAAATGAAATGTCTGCTTTCCGTCTTGCTTTACTGTGAAATAATAACACATAATGAATAAATGTTTCATGCGTAATGTGTCAGTTTGACCAGAGCTGCAGTCCGGAATCATCAGTAGCTGAAATCAAACACATTTCCCTGCAGAGATGCTAACATTTGTATTGGGTTTTTGGTAAAATGGCTCTTTCAAAAACATGTTTGGTGCTGTTTCCAGGAGGTAGTCATGTGATATACAACAGTGCACATTAGTTTTTCTGACATTATACAATCTATCAAGGACAGGGGAGAGAATTGCTTCTTTATTCCCTGCCTGAAGTTATTACATCACTTTATAAATTTCATCCAAATGTTTTTTTTTTTTTTTTTGGTATGAATTTGTCATTACAAGGGCTGCACAGAATGAACCTGTACCTGTCTGTCATTTATAAAGTTCTACATGTACTAGCACCACGTGTGTTTTCTATTAATTATTTGTTATAACTAAACCATATTTAAATTCATTATTTAGAATGCCCAAAAATCAACAGAAAAATGTGAAAAAGGGCCTAGTTATTGTTTAGAAACATACTTTCATTAAATCTATATTGTAATTATAGTGTAATGTATAGTATAATGTGTAAATGTAATGAATAAAATCAAATTGATGTTAAAATATAGCTGCAAGCAGTGATTACCAGGGTTGAAGTGCTTTAAAGGCCTTTATGACATGGATACAGTTGGGGTTCTGGCCAAACTAAAAATGATGGCTAACACTAAAATGCATCCACGATGGAGAATACACTCACCCACACAAAAATTAAATGGTTAAAGTATAATATTAATACTCATTAAACATGCTCACACACACACATTTTGTAGTAGATATAGATATTTGAAATTAATGGCAGGTAATAAAATGCTTACTGCAAGTTTTCTCTTTGTAGCTCTTTATATATAATTTTAAGGTTTCACTGTAATCATAATGTGGCATAATTATAAAATCTGATTTCTCAATGCAAATGAAGTGGTAAACTTTGACAAAATCCGATTTTATAATGTCTAAATCTAAATCCAAAACCTGTGGAAATATTAGTTATTTGAATAAGCCCATTAGTAGTCCTCTGCTGCCATAAAACTCGTTATTGCCAACTAGTGCCCAATTTTATTAAAAACATTTACAGACCTCTAGGGCCATGAGTCAAACATGCCCATTTTTTTTTTTTTTTTTTTTTTTTGATCAACCTCCATAAAAACTTGTTTAATAGGTGCTCAAACCTCATTCATTGACAGCGGCCATGTTTTTTTTTTTAGATATGTGAATGTCCTTATAGACAATTTTGGCATATTGGACAAAGACACTGCATACCAATTTTTAAGTCTATTGGACTACTAGTTGCGTAGTTATAGTCGTATTTATGTTTCTCTCTTATAGCACCACAGAGTGGCCAAGCTCTGCAATTTGTTTTTAATTTGACCAAAGACTGACCTCTTGTACACGTATCCTAAGTTTCGGAAAAATATCTCATTCCATTCAAGAGTTATAGCCATTGTAGTGGCCCTGCCCCTTTTCGAACATTTTGGTATCCCTTTGAGTCGAAGGGTTTTGGCCATTGTGAGCTAAGGATTCCAAGGACACTTGGCACTTGAGTCTGTGACTAACAGTTTAGGAGTTATGAGCGATTTTGTACTTTTGACTGCCGTAGCGCCCCCGTCAGGCCGATTGGGGCGAGCCTTGGTGATGGTGTGAGTACTACCATCCCTCCAAGGGCCTTATAGGTAAGGAATAATATTTTGTAACTGATATGGAACTTAATAGGTAGCCAGTGCAGAGACTGTAAAGTTGGGGTAATATGATAAGATTTTCTTGAACTGGTAAGGACTCTAGCCGCTGCATTTTGGACTACCTGTATCTTGTTTATTGATGATGCAGGACATGCTTTACTGGTGATAATTTAGATGACTACCCGTTTAAATAAACAAAGTGGTAGCGATCGGACAGTTAGGATCTAAACCATTTTATAGCTTGGCCTTAAACACCCCTGTAGTTTTGTAATTTGAGTATTTCATAATCTATGGTGTCGAACGCAGCACAAAGATCAAGTAAAACTAGCAATAAGATGCGGCCTTGGTCTGACGCAAGAAGCAAGTCATTTGTAATTTAAACAAGTGCAGTTTTTGTGCTATGGTGGGGCCCCACTCTATGAAATTCTTCATAGAGATCTTTTTTTTTTTTTTTTTTTGCAGGAAGGAGCACAATTGAGCAGACACAATGTTTTATAAATTTTTTGACATAAATGGACGTTTTTCTCCATTTGCACTCAAGATTACGAGTTTCTTCCTTGAGAGAATAGTTATTACTGTTGTACCATGGTGCAGTACGTTTTTCTCTAACCTTTTTCAATTTGATGGGGGCAACAGCTTCTAATGTGTTAGAAAAGATAGTGCCCATATTGCTAGTCATTTTGTCTAGTTCATGTGTATTTATGGGTACAGAAAGCAGTTGAGATAAATCAGGCAGTTTATTTGAGAATCCATCTTTAGTGGTTGGAACAATAGTTTTTCCTGGATGATAACGCGTAGCTATATAGTTAATATCAGTAATGCGCAGCATGCACAATACAAGGAAATGGTCAGTAACATCATCACATTGAGGTACGATATCTATATCAGTAAGATCGATTCCATGCGATATAATTAAATCTAGCATAAACGCAAGTCCTAATGCATTATTTCTGTTTCTAAGTTTCAAGTCTCCATGACTTACTGTTTGGTCTACCCAATCAGTTTTACATGGAGATTGCTGATCCTTGGCCATTCTAACCATTACAATAGGGTTTATTTGCTACGTTCCTGAAGCCCTAATTAATCCAACAAAAGAGACCATTGGGAGTTTATAGATTACTGAATCTTTCCTCCACACAATGAGCAAAAGTCCTCACGTTTGATTCGAGCTCTCATATTAGTCTGGCACTTGCATCGTTTTTCAACATTCAACAAAAGTTCAGCTTTGCTTGACATCTCTGATGTGTAATAACTTCTGTGCTGTCAGGATTGGCCCCTTAAACTCCCTTCTGTCACTTTTCCAACTTGCAGGAAAGACCTCCAGCCCTGAGATCTATCTTGCAGGCTGCTCTGGGCTGACTGCCTGGCCATCCTACCCGCCTGCCCAGGCCAGATGCAGCGAGGCCAGATGGAGGAGCTAATCACTGGAGCAGCAGGCAGTGCGGCCGCTCCTGCTCAGAATGTGTTTAGGTAGCCCACGGGAAAGGGTTCAGTATGTTCATTCGCCCACGAGCTCCCACAGCATTTTATGGCTGTCTCAGTCTGTCTGTCTCTTTCTGACTAGTTGTGGTGTTTCCTATATGTTATACTTACTAAATAATAATAATAATAATAATAATAATAATAATAATAATAATAATAATAATTTATAATCATTAGCTATTTAATTCACTTTTCACTAAACAGCGTATTACCATCACTGCCATTATTGGTTTCTAAAAGAAACAATGATCTATGTAATTATTTATTATGCCTTTAGATGTAAAAGAAGGCTTACAAAATAATCAAATCTTACAGAAAATCTACAAAACTATGTTTAATTTTCTTTCTGTTATGTGCCACTATTTGTGTTGGAGTAATAATAATAATAACAATAATTATTTATTTGTTTTATTTTTATTATTTTTATTACTTTTATTGCTTTTTTATTATCAAATTTAATTAAATAAAAAAACTGAGACACAGGCAAAAATGTTTAATTCAATAAAATTAATCTAGATTCGTCAGAAACTTTTTAATATTAAGGCAATATTCAATTTTCTTTGTACATTGTGTTGCAAAAAATACATTATGAAACTTTTTGATTTAGAAAATGACTTAAAATTAAACTGTAGTTATTATGCTTTTCAGCCTTTTCATTAATTTCTTACCCTCATGTCTTTCCAAACTTGTGATTTATTCCAGTTTTCTTCTATTGAACACTAAAGACAATGGATGAAGAAAAGGGGATTAGAAGATGTTTTTGTCATCAAAAAAGACAAAGGGTACCATAAAATTGTATTTTCTATATAGTCTTCCAAAGCCGCACAATAACTCTGTGTGAAGCAGATGCTGAAATGTAAGCTGTTCACTAAAAAATAAAAGCTTACATCTTGTGTATCAACACATGTTTATCTCAGAACAGATGCTTTTTATATGTTTAGGAGAAGAACACTAAGTGTTCTCACAGACCTTTTTAATGATGTAAGTAGCTGTGCAGAGAACAGGAGCCCTGTAGCTGCTGTTGGAGTGAGATGACATGACTCACTGCTGTTCCTCACGGCCCCCTGCTGAGTGAAGTCTGCATTGCTGAACTGAGCAGCGCTCCTTCAATGTAGTCTACTTTATACCCTCTTTATAAAGACTGACATGTCGGTTCTTTAGGGGGGCAAGACAATTATACAGTCTGCATGGCACTGTGATGAACTGTGGGGCTCCAGGAACAGGCTCTGGGGTCTTACTTGTCAGTCATGTCATTATGAATTACCCCCTTCCGACCCACCCTTACCCTCGACCCTGTCTAAAGACATGAGGTCACCAGAATTAGACAAGGTAAAAAGGAAGTGCAGCCTAATTCAGCACTTGCATTTAGGCTGCTGTTGCCTCGTTTCCTCAGCGATTCCTTTCTCGGCTTCAGGGGAGTTTTATCAGATCAGGCAAAAGAGGTGCCCCTTCCCGGTAACATTCAGCAGTGCCTCCATATTACTGTGATTGGCTGATTACTCTGTCAACGCGTAATGCCCACCAGACTTGAGTAGATTACTTGAAACCTTAAATTATCTGTTATTAAGTTTATTTGTGCAGTTATAAGTGAGCTACGATACAGTTGTTTTTTGCTCCTTAAGCTTTGTTCAAGTATAATGTACGTAAAACAATGAACAACTGGTGACAGTTTCCTGGCTTTTTCTATAATATATATATATATATATATATATATATATATATATATATATATATATATATATAATGTAATTTTGCAACACGAAATGTATACAGAAAATAACAGAAAAACAATTAAACATAGGTAAAGAGAATTCAGGAGAAAAAGTAATATTTTATATTATTTTAATATAAAGTATATTCAAATGTAGTTTATTCCTGTAATTTATTCCTTTATGAAAGATCATGTGACACTAAAGGCTGAAATAATGGCTCCTGAAAATTCAGCTTTGCCATCACAGGAATAAAAATAATTTTAAAATACATAAAAAATAGAAAACATTTTTTTTTTGTAAACATTGTCACTATGTTTTACAATATTATTATTATTATTATTATTGTTTTTACTGTAGATCAAATAACTTCAGTCTCGTTAGCATAAGAAACTTCTTTCAGTAACAATAAAAAATTCCAAACTTTTGGCCAGGAGTGTACTTAAGAACTCAGACCCAGAGAGGGAACTTGGCCTAATATTAGAAGTTCACAATAATGCTAGACTTGGCAAAAGTGTTCTCTCGCAGACTGTTTAACCTCCAGGGACTTAATTTTAGAAAATTGTTGGCCTATGTTTAGTTCATAGCGTCAATGTCCAAAGCAGACAGATAGTAGACAGGGGGTTTAACATCATATGCTTGTGTGTTCTGAGCTGCCCACTCTCTCCACAGGGAGCAAGGTAGTTGTTTTAATAGTTCTGTGAGACCTGATGACAGGTTAATTTGCCTTTCAGAATGCAGTCTTTGCCCCCGCTGGCTTCCTCTCTGGCTTCCACTGTGAGGTGACAGCTTACTCATTGATCCAGAATGATCATGACTACAGCACATATCATATTTCATTGTAAGAAATGACAGCAAAAAGTGACTTCTAAGTGCAGGTCCCGCTGGGACAACTGATATTTCAGTAAGACTGTAGAAACCGCAATGTATTCATGAAGTAGTATACCGTCCGTTCTCTATTATGAGTGGGCTTAACCTTGAATAAACCAAATCCCTGTGAATATCTTATTCTCAAATTCAATTTCAATTACAATTTTCATTGTGCCCTCCTCCATGCTGTGCAATGTTGAATTGGGATCCTCTGTGCTGGACAGCAGGATTGTGTTTTGACAGGGCAACCCCGTCTGCACTCCTTTGGTGCGGTGCGCTTGACAGAAACTCATTAATTATCTTGGGCGGGGTAGCATCTCGTGAAGCCTTCACGAAAGGATGCCAGTCACCTGGCCACTTGAGCTGAAAAATCGTTAGAGACTCTTAACATTCTTGCTTGCGTGTTCATCTCGTCAGTGGGAGAAAACTGCCTACTGCCCAACACTGTCAGAGTCTATTGTCCTGGGGCCGAACACAGAGGCCCGGTTTGAAGCTGAAATAGAGAAGACAGGTGAGAGAATGAGGTTGGTGTGTATGAGGGAGCGTAGCTTAAGAGGGATTTTTGGTGGGCGTGAGGTTACTACATGTGGTAAAATGTCATGGCCACGCGATGTGAAGTTGTTGCCTCGAGATCCTATGTTGAGGGAATGACATATTTTTCTTGTGGCAAAGAGTTCAATACGTAAAAAAACCTGTGTAACCATAGCAACCTGCGATTATCAGAGATGTGTAAAAAATATTTATCCATCCCACAGTCTTGTAAATTCGTTAAACTGATAGTTTTTTATTTATTTAATATTTGAATATTATTTTCAAATGTATTATTATTATTATATATAGTATTACTATTATTATTATTACTATTATTATTATTATAATTATTAAACTGTAATATTATAATATTATAATATTATTATATTAACTGGTTTATGGCTATATTTTTTATGTATTTCCCCTTTCAATTGTATCGCTTTACCTAATTAACATTCTGTAGGCCTATAATTATTATTAATATGCTACATTATATTTTGCAGATACTGTAAATGCTTGTCAGTTATGCCAATAAAGTTTTGACTGCCAGTGTGTGACGATAAATGAGTGTTGTGGTTTCATTTACCAATTCATTTCTCAATTAAATTATAGTCTATTATTACACGGCTCTGTGGAATACTTGATTCTGATTGGTCAGTCACGACATTCTGAGGTATGTTATCCCTGGATAACAACCTTAAAAGCTAATAACACAGGCTCATCCGGGTAACAGCAGTCGGCGCTGTACTCTTGCTTGAACATTTTTTTTTTCTTGGTGGAAGCTTTGCGTTTGTTTAGCTAAAAAAAAAAACAAATTAAAACTTGATTCAAAATGGTGTATAATTGTTTAATTATGTCATCCTGGTATCACTGTCTCGCTCTCATTTCATACAAACGCAGCCGCTGCCATTTTGCTACGATTGTTTTGTACGCTGTAAAGGATTATAAGAGAACTAACAAACTGGCAAGGTTTCAAAACATTTCCGTCTTAATTCTTTTATTGCCTTAATTATTTTGTGGTGAAATGTTGTGTAATACGTGGTTTGCTTGCACCGTTTCCCTTAAATGTCCGTTTAGTTTGAATTTGCCGCTTGCTCGCAACTGCTGTGTTCACGGAAGCTTTGCGTTCAAATATTTCAACTCAAATCAATATTTTGCATCTAATTATTTACTTATGTGGCAAGTAGCCATGTAATAAGCAGGATAATGTACATCCAGCCGGTTGTTCTCACAGAATAAACCCCTTCAGGCTGATGCAAGACCCCACCGCTTCACGTTGGGGTTTACTCTGCGAGAACAACCGGCTGGATGTACATTATCCCTTACTTAATTAGCTGAAATAAAATTAAATATATGTTAAATTCAACCTTTAAATTCCACTTCCAGTAAAAATTCCAGTCATACAACATAATCAAAGCTTTATTGGCATGTCGAGCATTTACAGTAAGCAATTAGGACTATTTACAAAACTATTCAGAACGTTAAGTAGATCGAAATAAAGGGAAAGTAAATCAAATACATAACATAAAGAATATATAAATACAACTATAATAATAATAATAATAATAATAATAATAATAATAATAATGAAAAATGGAAAAAGACGATCGGTTAATGGAGACATGGCATGGATTAAAAAAAATTCTTGTAGGCCTATTTTTTTAAGTGTACTGTACTTTATGTAACATATTTTCATGATAAATTCATTTGAATGCTGTCTACATTGTGTGCAATACAGTCCGGTAGCCTAGTCCTTTGGTTAATATAATAATTTAATGTAATAATTTCTATAAAATTAATATAATTTCTTAATTCGAAATAAAATATGAATAAATTAATGTCTGATGACCCTGGATTGCTATGGTCACACAGGATTGTTTACATATTAAACTCATGGCCATGAGAAAAATATGTAGTTCCCTCAACATAAGAAGTTGTGGCCAGTCGTGGCCATAACTTCACATCGTGTGGCCATGAAATTAGGATGTCGTTACCTCGAGAAAATTATCTCGTGGCCCCAAATTTATCATGTTCCCACGAGTTAATATGTCATGGCCACAACAAAAATAAGTGAACCGAACATATCCCCTCCCGGTCACCGTAAATAATGGCTTAAATTTGGTGCTTTTGTCATATTTTAAGTTTTTAATTGAATGGAGAAAAAATATATAAATGTACAATTTTTTTTTTTTTTTTTTCAGGAAGAAAGTCATAGATTTATCATGAGGGTGAGTAAATGATGACAATTTTTATTGTTTGATGACCCTTCTCTTTAATTCTTACTGCGGTATAATTACTGACACAATATGCCAGATTTGATTCAGTGGTGTACTGCAGGTTCAGCTGAGAGAAATATCCACCAAGTAGGGCAGAAAGGTCAAATGAAGGACATTTAGGTCTGTGTTTTCAGGACAGTGAGGTGGGTTTAGACTGAAAAGGGTAGAATGGTGTTTTCAACTATGCCTTGACCTGGTTTTCCCAGTGTAATGGCATTGTATTACAGCCAGTTCCAGCTTAGTGAGTCTTAAGATTGAGCCCTTTTGCAGTTCAAACTGCTGTGACATTCTGCTGGGCCGCTTTGCTTTGTCCTTGGGTACAAATCGCATCAGATCTCTCATCAGAAGTCTTTGCATGCTGGGTTGACATTGGCCATGAGAGACATATCAGATTGGTCTATCAAGGTTAAATCAAATTAATCATTCAGTTGCAAATCATTCACAGAGTTCACTTTTATTGTGCCATTAGGGAATGATTTGAAAAATGGGACGTCTTGATAGTTTTATTTGTTTTGATATTCAAGTTCGAGAAATAGCCCTTTACAATAAAGTTTTTTTTATTTATTTTTTTATTTTACTGATGTTCGCCAGAGGGCCCGATTTCATCAGTGAAATGCTTTACTGTGCAGCAGAGAACTCCCTGAGGTCTTCCTGACAAGCTGCCCATAAAACCATATGAATGTTTTGACCTTAAAACAATACAGTAT